>PITB01006553.1:0-88302 GCA_004024585.1 Paradoxurus hermaphroditus
GAGACAGAAAACTAGGGCAAAGGGAGGGACGCTATGTATCGAGTGCTAACTATAAGTTAGCTGTTGTTCTGTATGTATTCACATGTTCATTTTATGTAATCTTTACAATATCCCTTTGATGTAGTATTATTCCCATTTCATATATGAAGAAATGAACTTGGAGAGGTTAGGAAACTTGCTGAAGTTCCCATAGTAAGAAAATGGACTGGGGACTTGAACTTGGGTCTGAATTAACTCCATAATCTATATGGAGTTATATATATAGTATATAATCTATATACTCTACCCTCTCTACAACTAGAGCCAGGAAAATCCATGATTAGAATGGAAGCGAGTTGAAGTCCAGCAACTCAGTTGGCATCCATTGGAGACCTGGACAGGGAAAGAATACAGCAACCAGGAAATCCCAGCAATAGGAAGCTACACTCCAGGATCTTGGAGGGTTTTTTCAACAGAGAAGTTTGTCGACAGGTAGTGGAGACTATTGTTCTGTGCTTACACTCGTGGCATTGTTTATGATGCTGAGAAGGAGACTGGCAAGAAGAAGAGGGCCAGACTAGGGCTCAGTCTGGGTACTTTTGTTAGAACCAAGATCATCTCAGAATGCAGTGGGCCATGAAGGCAGAAAGCTGAATCCTACCCACTAGGCTGGATTGGAGCTGCTCACATCACTTCTATGTTGGGTCAGTGCCAGCCTGGGAGACTGGTGGACAGAGGAGAAATGGATAGCTGACACCTGGCACCCCCATTAGTAAAGTTCCTGCTGACTCTGACAGGTACCCAGCACCAGTTTTCTCCAGGTCTTCAAATCCAGAGTCTGCATCTATTCTCCTGGGTTTAAAGTAGAACTATATTGTTCTCTAGTGATAGGAAGGGCTACTGTGATTATACTAGGTTCTTCAGAGAAACAGAAGGAATAGAATGTGTGGATAGATAGGTAGGTAGATAGATAGACAGATAGACAGATATTTATTATAAAGAGTTGGCTTACACAATTATGGAAGCTGTCAGTTCCAGAATTTGCAGGATGTGCTGGCAGGCTGGAGACCCAGGAGATCTGATGTTTCAGTTTGAATTCGAAGACAGTCTACTGTGGAACCAGGAAGAGGTGATTTTGCAAATGAAGTCCAAAGGCAGTCTGCTGGAGAATTCTTTCTTGCTCGGGATTGGCCAGTCTTTTTGTTTTATTCAGCCTTGGGCTGAATGTGGCCCACCTACATTATGGAGGGCAGTTTGCTTTACTCAAAGTCCAGCAATTTAAATATTAATCTCATCCAAAACGTGCTCAACAGAAACACTCAGAATAGTGTTTGACCAAATATCTGGGCGCTTTGTGATCTAGCCCCATTGACCTATAAAATTATAGGTGCCTCAGTCAGTGAAGTGTCCAATTCTGATATCGCCTTAGGTTGTGATCTCTTGGTCGTGAGATCCAGTCCCATGTCAGGCTCTGTGCTGAACGTGGAGCCTGCTTGGGATTCTCTCTCTCTGCTCCTCCCCCACTCATGCTTTCTCTCAAAATAAAGACGTAAACATTAAAAAAAAATTAACCATCTCAATGATCTTGGTAGTTAAGTGCATTCCATCAGGCAGAATAAAATGAAAAAAGGTTTAAAACAAATGAGAAGACATTGATCCTCAAATCGTAATCCCAGAATGTTAGTACTGAAGGGACACCAGAGATGATTTATTTTAGGCGTTTATTTTGCAAATGAGAAAACCAAGGCAAAGGAGAAAATGATTAGATGAATTACCCAAGATCCCACATCCATTCGTTCAGTTAAATAAAGAAGAGAAATATTGATTGAGTCTTTTCTATATGTCAGGTGCTGTGCTAGACACTGGCATTACAGTGGTGACCAAGACAGACATTGTCCTACCTTTCCAAAGCTTGCTTGTGGAAGGGATATGTAGGCTGAGAGATCAGGATAAGCATTAGTTAATCAGGAGTCGTGGGTCAGGGACAAGCTGAGGGAATCATTTTTCATGCATAAGGATCTAAGCATGGGCAGGCACTGAGGTGGTAAGGAGTTGAATAACTTTGAAGAGCTGTGAGAAGTTCAGAATAAATTGAAAGAGGCAGTTAAAAGACTTGAAGATGCTGTTTACATTTCACCTTCCCCTAAAGATGAAAATTTTTTTCCCACAGCTATTTCCTTTTCAAAGTGCTTAGCAATCTTTGAGCATTCAGTCTCACAGCCCAAGGAGAGCAGGTATCATTATCGCTATCTAGCGACTAGAGGAATTAAGGCATTGAACACGCCAACGCCTTGCCCAAGGCCACTGAAAAATTAAGATTAGAGAAACTAGAATTAAATGTCACAAGGGAAGGCTTGGCTTCTCTGAGACAGTCGTGGGAAAGGAACTTATTTCTTCTGGAAATTTAAATAGTCCTCTTAGAGGCTTCAGTGAAATCAGAGTGCAAAAATAGGCCTTCTCCCTGTCCCTCAGCACAACAAGAATTTAGCAGTAATTATGATAATGATCGCTAAATGATTTGTGTGCTGATGGGGCTAGGAGTTCCCAGGGCTGGGTTTTCGGGTCACCCTCCTCAGCTCCCCCTCTGTGATTTGCCAGATGATGACTGCACTTCTGTAGCTCTCCAGCCAGGAGCTCTAACTGCCCAGGGTCAACCAGCCCCACGTGATGTCGGTGTGAACAGACCGGAAGTGACCTGAAGGAACTACCTCTTTGGGAAGTGTCCGAAAATGGTGTCCTCCGTGATTTATTGTTGGATGGAAGTTTCAATTAAACAACTGTCCCTTTCCCTGTCTATCTCTGATTTACATTTACCTGTGGTTTCTCTGAATGTATTGAAAACATTTAACTTTTATCATTCTTTAATTTTTAATAGTCTGATGATTGTCACTTAATTAAGCTTTAATAGAGTCTATTGAAAAAAAGAGAAACCAAAGCTTACTGGTAAGCTTCTCTGCTTTCATTATGTCTGACAAGTCAGAGAAATAAAGAAGCGGGAACATGTTTATGTCTTTTGGAAGATGTATGACAGGTAATGGGCTTGGACTTTGCTCGTCCTGGGAAAAGGGATAATTTTTCAAAACCACAAAATGTTCAGATGTCATTCAAATGCGCCTGTTGCAGCTAATGTACATCAGTGATTACTCTGAGTCACTTTTCAGTTTTCACCCATTCGTTTTCAGGTGGGGCGGGAACATCTGCCTACCCAGGTCGGTATAGTCAGAAAGAGGGTGGACTTTGGCAAAAGAGTGACCTGGATTCAAGCTCTGGTGTGAAAGTCTCCTGGTCATAGGATTATTCACTTGTTACTTAACCTCTCATCTCAGTTTCTTTATAAGTTAAATGGGGATAATATTTTCCTCCCTGGGGTTTTCTTGTGGGTTAAATGTAATGTGAAAGCCCCTGACACTACCCTAGCTCTCCTTGCCAATTCTTCTAACACTTTCCCTGGAAGTTTGCCACTCAAGTCTCAAGGCTGAGAGTAGCTAAAATTTATAAAAATGTGGTGATTTGTTCACTCATTATAATTATATTTAAGCATCACATTTTATTTTTTTAAGACTTAGAAAAGTACACAAGACTTATTAAAGCAAGGCATCTGTATAATCTTTTCGGTGTTTTGAAATGATTTCATTTTTCATATGAAGGGCAATTTGGAGAGCAGCAAATGTGCCACAATTAAAGAAAATTGAAATGGATCCTAACTTATTTAATATTTCTTTTTAGGCTAAGAGTCAAATGCAAGTGAGTTCTCATATATTTTTATCCAAACCATATTCAGAACTTGATTCATATCTCTCTGTTGACTTCTATTATCTGTACTTGATATTCACATCCATAAACCCTTCTCTTGCTCTTTTTCCAAGTGAAACTAATTCAGAATCTTAAAGGTTGTCCTTGTTGAAACTGCATAGAAATTATTTTCAATGTGAAGTGAATAGTTCAGATGGCTTACTGACACATGTAAGAGAAGAACTGAAATGCAATGGAATGATGAGAGAATGATTCCTTATATGTTTCAGAACTTCGTGTTACTCAAGATGTACTCATATATTATTTAATTGCTCTTTACAATGACTCTGCGAGGTTCCTCCACAGTACAAAAAGCATTTAAATCATGAAAGCACCCAAGCTCGTTTTCTGAGGCTTATGTAATTGTGAGGCCAAAGTGAAGCAAGATAACACAAGAAAAGAAAATCATAGCTCCTTTTACCTATGAACACAGACGCAAAGATACTAAATAATTATTTTATTTTTTACTTTCTTCTTGAAGCACAACATATAGAGAAGTATGTAATCTTAGGTGTGCAGCTCAATGAATTTTTATATACATGTACAGCACTGTAACCCAAGATCAGGATATGAAATAGTTGTAGAACTCGGCAGGTCGCTCGTACCATCTCCCAGTTAATATAAACAGAACCAGGGGCACCTGGATGGCTCAGTTGGTTAAGCGTCTGTCTTCAGCTCAGGTCACGATCTCACGGTTTGTGGGTTCGAGCCCCACATCGGGCTCTGTGCTGACAGCTCAGAGCCTGGAGTCTGCTTTGGATTATGTGTCTCCCTCTCTCTCTCCTGTTCTCCCACTCACGTTCTGTCCCTCTGTCTCAAAAATAAATAAACATTATAAAAAATTAAATGGAACCTTATGATTTTTTTGTGTGTTTCTGGCTTCTTTTGCTTAACATTGTCTATGAGATTCATTCATGTTGTATATGCGGTAGTTTTTTTCATTGCTGTGTATTATTCCATTGTATAGTGATATCACTATTCATTCTACTCTGATGCATATTTGGGTTTTTTTAAGTTTTGGGCTCTTAGGTACAAAGTACCTATGAATATTCTTGTAAGTATGTTAAGTAAGTACTCATTTCTTTGGGGTGTGAACCTAGAAATGGAACTGCTGAGTCATAGTGTATACAATTTCCTAAAGTTGTTCAACCAATTTACACTCCCACTATTGCATGAGAGTATACATAGTCGCTCTGCATCCTCCCCTCACAATATCTTGGAAGTTTCAGTCCTTTTAGTTTTAGTAATTATGGAGAAGTAATGGTGTCTCATTGCAACTTTAATCTGCATTTCCCTAATGATTAATGATAGTTAATAAAGTTGAACTTATCTAATATGCTCATTAGCCGTTTGGATATTCTCTTTTATGAAGTGCTTGTTCAAATCTTTGCACATTTAAAAAATTGAGTTGTCTTTTTCTCATTGATTTGTAGGAGTATTTTTAAAAATTATATTGGGAGTACTTATCCTTTGTTGGATATATAGATTGGGAATATATTTTCCAAGTCTATGATTTGCCCTTTTACTCTCTTAATGGTGTCTTTTGATGAACTGAAGTTCTTAATTATAATGAAGTCCAATTTATCAGTTTTTTCTTTTATGACTAGTGCTTGTGGGTATTGCTGAAGAAATCTTTTCCTACTCTAAAATAATGAAGATATTCTCTTATGTTATCTTTTAGAAGTTTTATTATTTTATTTCTCACATTTAGGCTCTGTGATCCATCTTAATTCTTTTGTATGTGTGAGGTAAAGGTTAGGGTTTGCTTTTCCCAACTGAGTATCCAATAATCCAGCACCATTTACTGAAAGGACTATTCGTTTCCCATTGAAATTCAATGGTGCCTCTTTTTTTCTTTCTTTTTTTTTTTTTGTGTGAGAGACAGAGGGCACAAGTGAGCGAGGGGGAGAGTGAGAGAGAATCCCACGGAGCATGAGAGAGAATCCCACGGTGGGGGATGGAAGAGAGAGAGAGAAGCGGGGCTCACCCGAAGCAGGCGCATGTTTTAGCAAACTGGAACTCATGTTCGCCCAATGCGGGGCTTGAGCTCACCTGATGTGGGACTCAAACTCACAACCATGAGATCATGACTTGAGCCAAAGTCAGATGCCTAAAGGCTGAGCGAGGCAGGTGCCCTGCCTCTTTTTGTAAATGGTAATTGTATATGTGGAGGTTTGTTTCCAGATCCCGTTCTGTTTTGGTCATCATCCTCGAACCAGTTTTTCACTTTCTTAACTTTTGTGGCTTTACAATAAGAAATCATACACAATAGTATAAGCCCTCTAGATTCTTAAAGATTGCTTGGTTATTTTAGGTCCTTTGCATTTTAACATAACATTTAGAGGCAGCTTGTCAATTTCTTAAAAAAAGCTTTCCTGGTATCTTGATTGAGATTGCTTTGCATCTATATAACAATTTAGGGAGAACTGACATCTCATGATTTCCTTTTTTTTCTTTAGTTTATTTTTATTGTTTTTTTAGTAATCTCTGCACCCCACTCACACTCTCAACCCTGAGATCAAGAATCGAATGCTCTTCTGACTGAGCCAGCCAGGTGCCCCTCGTGGTTTTCTTTAAGTAGAAAAAGGTTTCGATAAAGTCTAATCCCTATTTGCGATAACATTTTATTAAGTAAAGAAGATAAACGTATATGAAAGCATAAACGTCTACGCCCATTAACCTTAAAAAAAGTATGGAGGAGATTTTTCCAGTCAGATGTTAAAACTTACTACAAAGTCATAATATTATATAAAGCATGGTATTGATACAAGAATAGGCAGATAAACTAATGGAACAGAAGAGACAGCTCAAAGACCAAGTCCGACGGAAAAATACGGAAAAGATAGGAGTTGAAATTTTATAGAAAAGGAAACCCAAAAGGCTTACAAGCATGATAGCTGATACTCAAATTCATTGAAAATCAGGGAAATGAAAAGAAACTGAAAGATCCGACAGCATTGAGTCAGATTAAAAAAATACCTTACCTGCGGTCCAGTAATTTGGTTCCTGCATATCTAGTCCAAAGAAGTTCTCACAGAATAGTAAGGGAATACTGTATTATTTATTTATTTCGTTGTGGCAGGGAGTTGGAAGTAGCCTGGTGTTCTGCAAAGTAGAGAAGCTAAGTGGGGTTGAATGCACACCGTAAAGTATTATATATCATTTAAAAACAACAGTTTAAATGTGCACATAGCGAAGTAGATGCAGCACAAAAAGGCCATGTTTAGTAATGAAAGTTAGGTTCAGAATGAAAGAAAACGATATTGGTAACAATATCAGTTATAGGCATTAAACATTCAGCACACAGAACAGGAATCTATTTTACAGGAACATACAGAGAAGAAGATGCACTTTAGATGCATTAAAGTGGTTGCTTATGAAGGAGGGGAATGGGAGTGGGATATGGGGCTTAAAGGGAAAAATTAAACAAGCTGGGACATTTCATGCACCTTGATACAGTGTGCACTGAACCGAAGCATTGCATTAACTCACCAAGTGGACAAGCATCGTTATGTACCTGATAGCGAGGAAGGCTCTGTGGACACAAAAGTGAATCAGACATTATCAGCTATTGGAGAAAACCTAAACAAATACGTTCAATATAATGTGGCAAGTACCCTGGATATTAGGAGAGCCTCGCTGAGGGATACCTCATCTGTCCCGGAAATGCTGCTTCTGCAAAGTGAGCCCGAACAGAATCTTGAAGGACAAGTGGGAGGGAGTCAGGCTAAGACAAAAGAAAAGAGTATCTTAGGAAAGAATTATTATTCACCCCCTTTTTAATTTTGAAAAATCTTAAGAAAAAAATGCCTAAAAACTAAAAAAGATAACCAAACCAAGAAAACTCTCAGAAAGTACCAAGAATACTATGATAAGTATGCTCATACCCATGACCTAAAATTTATAATTGTAGCATATTTGCTTCATCATTAAAATTGTTTCATTATAAAAAAATATCAACACACAAAAAGGTAGATGAACCCCTTTATACTCATTCCTTTTATTTTGCCGAATTTGCTTCATCTACTCCCTTTGCTTTATTGGTTTTGTGCCGGGGTCCAGTTCCAGCAAATCTAGGGGTCCACGAAGGACGGACAGTCAGGTGAAAGGAAATGAGAGAGCCACGAGAGAGATGTAGTCTAATGACCAAGCAGGCAGCCCTGGCAATTCTGGAATGCGTGAATTGGTCTCAATGTCTTTATTTTTAAAGGTAGAGAGTGACATTACATCAGTGACAAGGCATTCTTAACAACATACATTGTCGCCTCAAGACCTATGTTAGTCATCTATAGGTAAATTAGGAGTCATTCTATCCATAATGGTAAGGGTTCGTGTCTATCTATTCTTTTATGGTAGCTTTTGTAAAAGTATTTTGTTATTGCCTTTTTATTATAAGGGAGGGTGGGGATGAGAATTACAAAAGGATTTGTGAAATGTTAACCTCAGGGAGGTGCTCAATATTTGCTGCTGATCAATGAAGATATGTGAAGCTACTTTAGTTTGTGCCTTATTTATAAACAGTGCTTCTGAGTGTTGGGCTAGGATAACCTCCGGGGAAGGTCCTAAGTCTCTTTACAATCTCTCCTATCAGTCTGTTAACCAAATACTGAGAGAGCTTTACAGAGATGTGCCTTGAGGTTTTATGGTGGGGCTGAGGGGATGATTAACACAATGCGATACCTGGAGGGAAAATCTAGTTTGGTTCAAGGAGTCTTGGGGCCTAATGTCTATTAATTTCTAGCCAACTCATAACTGCTATTCTGTATGATCAATTTGTGTAACCCACCCCCAAGAGGTAACTTTGAGGTTACTTCTGGCCAGGTCATTCTCATTCAGATTTTATCCATCAAGACATCGCACTCCAGGTCCCCTTTTCCATGTGCCATAAAACCAAAGAGCATTATATCCCTTGGGCCAACGAGAGCAGTTCAAGAAATCCAGGCCTGAAAGATTATTTAGAAGGTGGCAAGACTAGGCACTAGTTTGGCTAGTAGGAGCTTTGCCTCAACCTTTTCCACACAGGGAGGGGTCTCAACCTGCGAGCCCAAAATGGCTCCCAACAGTTTTGAATAAAGGAGACAATACCACAGAAAGTAGACTTTCTTTTGATTCCAATTCCCATACCTATCCCGATTCCTCACTCTCTGTTTGGCATGGATCCTTTCTGTCCATTTCAAAATAGCTTTGAATACACTTATGCTTTTTCATGAGGAATCTATGGCAATACTGTTTACTAGAAATAGAGTCCATTTTGCACGTATAATTTAAAATTTTCTAGTACCCACATTTAACAAGCAAAATGTACACATGCACTACAGTACAGTATGTTACACGGCAACAGATAGAGTGATATGTAATACCATCAAATATTAAGGTTGTGTTTCATGGAAAAAATCATTTTGCATCCTTTTGGTTTTAATATTTAAATTAACTAAAAATAAATAAAATAAAACAGTTTAGCTTCTTAGTCACACCGGCCACATTTCAAATGCCCAGTAGCCACATGTCCACATTGGGCAGCATGACAACTCTGTAGGTATTGCTCTGTACACCTTCTAAATTTACATAAATGGAATACAATATTTATCTTTCTGCAATTTGCTTTTTGCATTTAACATTATGTTTTGAGTTGCATTCCTCTAGATATTATGTAGAACTCCTCCATTCTTCTTAATAGTTGTATAATAGTCCATCATAGATGGACTCAGTCAAATACTACATTTTACTATCCTATATGATTATCAAATACTATATTTTATTTATCCAATCCCATTTTATGGATTGGATAGGTATAGTTTTTGCTATTTAAAATAATGCTGCCATAAACTTCATGTACACATCTTCTCGGCTGTAATACTTTGAATTCCTGGGCCATAAACTATGTGAATTTTCAGTTTATATTATATTTATTATATTATATATTATGTATATTATATATATATATTATATATATTTTCACTCATTTTATATTAGCATGGGAATTTTAATTCCTTCTCATTCTTAGGCAACATATATTGTCACACTTAAAAGCAATTGAGATGATCAGCTTAGTTTTAATCTTTGTGGCTGGGTAATTTAATAAACTAGCTCAGAAAGACAACAGGTCTCAATAATTTTGGTAAAAAAATATATCAACCAAATTTGAAAATACAAGAATGCATCAATCAAATTTGAAAAATATGCTATTAAAACTTTTAGTAATAAAATAATATTTATAATTAATTGTAATTTTAATAATAATAAAATAAATGTTTATTTTTGAAAGAGAGAGAGACAGTGTGGAATGCAAGTGGGGAAAGGGCAGAGAGAGAGGGAGACACAGAATCCAAAGCAGGCTCTGTCAGCACAGAGCCTGATGGGCGCTCTAACTCATGAACCATGAGATCATGACCTGAGACAAAGTCAGATGCTTAACCCCCTGGACTACCCAGGAGCCCTGAAAAATTTGCTATTTTAAATGATTCCAAGAGAAACACAGAGATGGATGACAATTAATCACAGAAATTTTCATGTTTATTTTTTTAAAGTTTATTTATTTTGAGATAGAAAGAGTGCGAGTGGGGGAAGGGCAGAGAGAGAAAAAGAGAGAGAGAGAGAGAGAGAGAGAGAGAGAGAGAGAGAGAGAATCCCAAGCAGGCCCTGCACCATCAGTGTGGATCCCGATGTGGGACTTGGTCTCCTGATCATGACCTGAATCAAAATCAAGAGTCGGACATCTAACCGACTGAGTCACCCAGATGTCCCAGAAATTCTTATGTTTAAAAGCACAGGGTAAGTGATTAAAGATTCCTTATTCATTTATATGATTCATTCATTTACATGATTATTTGGCAGCATGTCATCAGAAAGGAAAGGCAATGGTTTTACCTTCTAATTACAGACCCAACAACTAATTTATGGTGAATAAATAAATGTAGAAGAGAAGAAAAAAGAGACATATATTTTGAAGAAATTATAATCTAATCACGATGAATTCATACCTATTAGCATTTTGGTGTTTAGCTTCCAGTCCTTTTTGTTCTGCAACACATTATGTATTGACCATCAAAATAATAGAGCCACTATCCTTGGCCCCTCCTTCCTTAGTTTTATGCTTGCCCTTGTATTTACTGTTTTTCTCACTTTGACATAAAGTTATGTGTGAGCACAAGGAAAATCACAGGCTTGCCACCACCCTGCTCCTCTCTCTATGAAATTTCTGTGGAATTTTGCTTTGGTAATCATCACAGTCCACAAGGACTTCTAATTACTTAGGCATGTGTCTCTTATCTTCATTTAGACTTTGAGGCAGAGGCTGCCCTTCAGTTTTGCCTTCCTCCCCCTGTAGCTCCAACGTGTACAGTCACTTTCACTTAACACACACTCTTTTCTTAAAGGCATATACTCTGTAAATATTTGTTATGAATAAATGAGTATCGCCAATGAGGAAAGGAACAACTTCCATTGTACTTAATATCCCTGTGTTGGCTTTGTTACATACTGTGGTTATTACAGAAAATGTTGGTATCTCTTCTATAAATTGTTAAAGTTCGCAAGGGCAGGGGCTATATTCATCTTTGTATGCATTTATCAAATATATATTGAACAAATATTTATGTGTAAGGTATTGTGATGGTGTGGGGGGTGGTGAGAATATTATACAAAGAGAATCTATGTAAACAAGATGTGGTTTTGGCTCTAGTTTACAGATTAGCAGGATTAGGGGAAAGTAAGCATATCTTTCATACTATCTAAGGGAATGGGAGGGACTGACACAGAGCATCTACAATGATACTTTGCTAGGGTACATAGTATTATGCCCATTTTGTAGCTGAGGAAACTGAGGCTTCAAGAAACTTATCAAGGGCCAACATTTAGGTCTGTCTGACCCAAAGCCCAGCCTCTCGCATTTGGAAATAGGGATTCCAGAAACATATATAGAATGAGTAAATATTGGAAGCACATAAGCACTGTTTTTCTCACCATGTACAGTATAGTACATTGAGGGAAAAACAGAGATTAAACCAGAGACACTTCTTTTTTTCAGTCTGACTCTCAGACTAAGATTTGGCTCTTCTTGGTTATGGAATATTTCCATCAGGCAACATCAGTCTCCTGCCTGGTCTGTGTTCTTTTTTTTTTTATTATTTTTAACATTTATTTATTTTTGAGACATAGAGACAGAGCATGAGTAGGAGGAGGGCAAAGAGAGAGGGAGACACAGAATCTGAAGCAGGCTTCAGGCTCTGAGGTGTCAGCATAGAGCCCGATGCGGGGCTCGAACTCACAGACTGCGAGATCATGACCTGAGTCGAAGTCGGCCGCTTAACTGACTGAGCCACCCAGGCGCCCCTGGTCTGTGTTCTTAATTTCGCCTTTGGAGAAAGCTACCTAGAAGAAGTGACCTTTGAACCAGGTTGAGTAGGGTCATTCGGGTAGATAAGAGCCTAGGAGGTGTTTTGGGCAAAGGAACAGGATGTGCCGAGACCTGAAAGCTGTTGCTGGATCTTGAGTTCAAGGTCGTAATGGGAAAACAGTAAATTAGGTTCCCAAGGTTGTTAGAGCAAGAAGCCTTTTAACAAAATTTACCTACCCACCTGGTCCCAGGACTCAGCATGTGATCATGTAAGTTGTGCACTGCACAAGAGCACTCCGCCAGTGGAGGTTAAATTTGTACAGGCCAGGCTGAGGATCTGAGCCCTGGGTGACTTTAGCCCGGAGGAATATAGAGTTCTGTACCTGATCTCCCTGGAGTGGGGAATTTTTCTAATTTGTCTGTTTTTTTAAATGTCTTTATTTTTGAGAGAGAGAGAGAGAGAGCGAGCACGAGCAGGGGAGGGGCAGAGAGAGAGGGAGACACAGAATCCGAAGCAGGCTCTAGGCTTTGAGCTGTCAGCACAGAGTCCGACGCGGGGCTTGAACCCACGAACTGTGAGATCATCACCAGAGCCGAAGTCATATGCTTAACTGACTAAGCCACCCAGGTGACCCTCTAATTTGTCTCTTTTTGAGATTTATTCCCCAGCAGGAGACACTTTTTCCTACTTTGCACAGAGTCTCAGTTTGGCAGATGTCTGCCCTGCCTGGTATTGTTTAGAAATTCCTGTCTTCTTAGAAAGGGAAGATTTCCCCACTGACCTCAGTTTGAGTCCTTGGAGAGAAAATAAGTATTGAACCCAAGTAGTTAACATGTACAGTGAACACATTTTCTTTTTCCTCTAGAAAGGAAGTATTTGCCACTTTACCCACTTTGGCCGTCCCTTTTCTTCCTTCCCCTTCCTCTCAAACTATTTGCTCCAAAGAATTAGAAAAAATAGAAAATGCAAGCATGGTCTGGCTACCATTTCATTTCCTCATCTGAATAGTGGGGATAAGGATAAGGCGAGTACTACTTCCTGAGGTTGAGACGCAGTAATTCCTACCAAGATACTTGGAATGATATCTGGCAAACTGGACATGCTCAAAAAGCATTAACTGCCTATCTTCTCCTCCTCTTTCTGCTCCTCCTCCTCTAAATGACCAATGCCTATTTGGATCCGTGTGCTCTCATTCCCTCTTGCCTGCTGATTGTCCCCTGCCCAAATCACTCTGAAATGAATTGGATAGTCTTTATTACACTTCCACAGTATTAAATATCTTTTAAGGCATGAGTATTTTGAGAATTAACAGCATTCCCTTTTCTGTATGGGTTTAATGCAATCACAAAGTCCCATCGATTATTCTATCCTTTAACGTTGTTGAAGGTTGGTCTTTATCTTTAAGCTCTGTTTTCATAACGAAAAATGCAAAAACCTTTAGGCACATGAAACTGCATGAAGTCTTTAACTTTAGTCATTAAATGACTATTAAGACGGTCTGACACTAAAGATGTTTTTACAATTTTAAGTGAATAAGCCAGATTCTCCAAATTAAATCTAAAATCAACATAATTTCTCTGAAGGTATTTCAGTTAATTTATTATACCCAATTTTTGAAAAAAGAAAGAAAGAAAGAAAGAAAACATATCTCCAAATATCAGCTCGCAATTTTCTACTCGAGAAGGAGCACTGAAAAATAAGTCAAAGTGATGCGCATTTTGAAATTTTTTTGCAGGATTCCCTAGAGTGTACATAACTGGGGTGCCTGGCTGGCTCAGTCAGTAGAGCATATGATTCTCGACCTCAGGGTCGTGAGCTCAAGCCCATGTTCGGCATGGAGCCTACTGAAAAAAATAAATAAAACGCATTAAAAAAAGAATGTATTACAAAACTGTCCTGCTGGTGACTTATTTCTTTATATCCTTTAACAAAGAGTAACATAAAAATTAATCTGTGTTTTTTGAGTGGACTAGTTGCATGCAAGGTGGGGGGATTGCTAATTAACCAAAGTAAATACCCCAACCAAGCTCTATTAGTCAGCAGCTGAAAATTGAATGTAGGTATCATTATGTAACCAGTAAGAATGGATAGAATGAAAGTCCACATCTATCAAATATCCATGTTTTACAGAGGGTTTTAAGATTTTCTGCAGTGGGAGTAGGCTTCTTGAGGAGTGATTATAAAATAAATCCTTGATTATTCCATCCCTTTTACAATTTTTCTCCCATTACAATTTTGAGGAAGAAGTATGATTTCTTTGATTAGTTTTATTCCATAAGGGTATTCAACATGGAAAGGCTTACTAACACCAAAGGCTTCAAGAAATGGAGTATGTGACTATTTATGGAATAAATTCTGGCAATATTTGCTCAGGTATATCATCAAGAAGTTTGTTATTTACTCTTATTTTGGTCTGGGGAGGAAAGAGAGTTCCTCTCAGGACTTTTGCAAACAAATACTGATTTTTACATATTTTGGTTTAGAAGTATTTCTTTTTCTCCAGTTTTTTTTTTCTGAAGGAATCTGATTCTATAGAAGTGCTACATTTCTTATTTTTTTATTCTTTGAGAAGAAGGGAAAAGAGCAAATGATATTTCTGTGCTTCTGCAAAGAATTTGATTTTGCAGAATTGCTAACAGTTCTGCCTGATAAGGGCTTCGGGGGGGTACAACCCCTAGCAATTCTAGGTATAAGCCTATTACTCTTGAGTGATAATTGATAATTCTTAAAATCAGTCGAACTAGAGGATAGCACTGGCACTACAAATTGGCCACAGCAGTTACCACATTTTAGCTATGAGAATAATAAATATCATTACATCATTCCAGTTCAGTTGCCTCCGTGCCCCTATTTTTAAGTCAAATATCCACAAGAGAGAGAACAACAGAGACAGACAGAGAGACAGAGAGAGACAAGGAGTAGAAATAAATAGGGTGGAAGGAATCACCCAGTTACCTTCAGTAGTTCATGGTATAGATGAATTAACAGATTAGACAAATGACTCTATGTTACTGAATAACATAATTGTCCTGGAATTTTATAGTATTGTGTTTAAGGCACAGGTGATGGACTCAGAGCATCTAGGTCCAAAACTTTGTTCTGCCATGTTCTAGCTATGTGGATTTGGACAATTATTTAACCTAAGCATTAGTTTTCTGATCTGTTAAGTGGAATAATAACACATATATTTAACAGTTTTTTAGCGATGATTGAATGAGGATGATTACATAATCCTCATGTAAAGTGTGTAGCACACAGTAAGTGTTCAACCAAAAGTCGCTGTTTTGTTTAAATAAATACTCAGGGATGACAGAGTCCTTCACTGATAAAGGGGCTAATGGCTGAGCGGTGGTCCCAGTTGGGTGGCATCAAACAGACACATGCTGTGTGATAGGAAATTTGGCCTCATTTGACCTCATTTTGAAGTGCCAATGAATTTGTTGGATGAGGAAGGAGAAGGATTGTTTTAGAACTGAAATTGACATGCAAGTAAAAACAAACATGCTTTTGAGGCTAAGTAAATCCTCCTGACTGGAGTTGGAAAATAATTTGTTTGGCCACATGTGGATTTGTACAGAGAAGTGAAAAAGGATGGGGTTGATCAGATAAATGGTCAGATGAAAAACATCTATTTGGAAATAGGGAATTTTTGTGTTCTTAAACTAAACGATGAAGATTATAAAACATATATTTGTGAAGGTGATTCCAGCAGTAGTTTCTGGGTTGGATGGGAAGAGAATGTTGATAGTCCAGGTACTGCACAGTTGGTTCTGGAAAGTGCTAAGGAATTGGAAAGCAAGAGAGCAATTCTAAAAGGTGGTTTGGATATGGCACAGGTTGGTAACACACTCAGGGCAGGAACTAAAATAGTGTAGCTGGTAACATCTTTGTTTATCATTATGTAAATAGAACCTCCCATCCTACCCCATAACATCCATATTGAAAATGGAGGAGGAGTTGATCTTCGTCTAAGAACTTAACCAGGGCTTCTACAATGGGAATATCAGAATTCTGGACTTTGGTTACTCCAAGGGAAGCCAGGTACTGAGGAATGGAGGGAGGTAAATTATTCTGCACAGGAAAGTGGGGGTGAGGGGAATATGCACATATACACATTATATAAATACATTTGCTTCTGAATGAGCTGGTATAGGAGGGAAGGGTGGAGATGGGTGGAGGAGACATAAAGAATAGCTAAAAACAGTTATGAATGGAGATTTCTGTGATCAAATATGAATTTTTGTGTGATGTATTCTTTTTCAGTATTCCCAGATGTTCAGGCACAGGTACGATGCTGCTATGAGTGTTTTATTGTGTGTGTTTGTGTGTATGTGTGTGTGCAAATGATGGAAAGAGACCGAAGTCTATGCCTAGATTAATGTAGTATGAAAAATAATTTTGGCCAGGGAAGGCAAAACGATCCTTACCTGAACTAGCTGAGTAGAGGTGGGCGCTGAGTGCCAGAGGTGTTCGTGACAATAGAATTCTGGGAATCTGCAGAAATCCCGGGACTTAGACATAAACTTCCCATGAGTCACTGGATATGGGTTTGGGCTTTCCTTATTGTAACCTTAAAGGGATAGGGTGAGTGGCTGAAATTTTATGGGGATAAAGTTGACTTTACATACTTACCTTAGTAGGAATAAGAGGCGACCGTGTCTGTTTCTTTTAGTATTATGTGCCCTGAAAGCCCCTACCCTCTATTGCCTAAGCTGCCTCGATGGTTCCTTGATGCTGCTGCCTAGATAGGAGCCTCAGAGGAGTTAATTTGTCTGCCAGGCTGGTTTGGCTTCTCTCAGCCTTTTTACAGATACTGAGATGTCATATTGTGGGTGCCTGTGTCTTTCTGACTTACCTCCAGGACTGAAAGCCCCCCCTCCCCCTACTTGTCAATAAAGATGACAGCTAGAGATGATCTTTCTAAGGCAGAATAACATTTTAAATTTTTAAGTACTTAATGTGTACTCCCAGAAATGCTGGGAAGAGAATCTGAGGCACTAGATTTTTTTTAGATGAATGCTTTTAGGAATGTGTTTGGAGTCATCTCCTGGTCCCTGTCTCCTTTCTAATTTTGTGGTTATGGTGCTATTTTAAATTAAATGTCACAAAGCACAAACCAAATAAATATGTCATCTGACTTTTTAGCTTTTAATTCTTCTTGGTATTGTATTTAAATAATGTTCCTGCCTTTTAGCAGGCTGTTTTGCTCCTGAAATAAATGGGCGATGTGGGTGAGGAGTTAATTGTAAAGAAAATAGAAGTATGTGAGTAGATGGCTGGTGAGAAAGTTAAGGGCAATTTACTGAGTTTGAATCCTAGCTCTTCTGATTCCCAGCCCAGTAACATTAAAGATGTTAAAATCACTTGTAAGATGGGGTTAAAATAATAGAATCTACCTCACAGGGCTGTTAAGATAATTCGTGTGAAGCCCTCAGAACATTATTGGGCATCTAGTGAGTGCTCAATTAGTTATTATTATTATAATACTATCATTATTATTTATAAGAAAAATGAGTCTACTGGAAAAATCAATCTTACCATTTTATTACTTTCACCTGTTTTTCATTCCAAACAGCAGTGGGGGAGGGCTGGAGAGGGGGGAGACAGAGGATCAGAGGCAGGCTCTGTGCTGACAGCAGGGAGCCCAACATGGGACTTAAACCCACAAACAGTGAGATTATGACCATGAGACTAAATCAAGAGTCTGACGCTTAACCAGCTGAGCCACCCAGGCGCCCAGCCCACGTTTTAATCTCCAGAACCTGTGAAGATGTTATGTTGCAAGGAAGAATTAAGGTTGCTAATCAGCAGATTTGGGGATGAGGAGATTGTCTTGGGATCTCCAGGTGGCCCAAGGGTTCTTATAGGTGAAAGACAGGAACAGGAGTCAGTATTAGAGTGATTCAATGTGAGAAAGACTCCTCCATCCACTGCTTGCTCTGAAGATGGAAGGGGCCAGAAGCCAAAACTGCAGGCAGCTTCTAGAAGCTGGAAAATGTAAGGAAATGGATTCTTTTCCATATAGAGCCTCCAGAAGGAATGCAGCCCTGCCACCACCTTGATTTTAGCCCAGCGAGACCCATTTCAGACTTCTGACCTCCAGAAAGCTATGGTAATAAGCTTGCGTTGCTTTAAACCCCACGGTTCTTGTAATTTTGTTATCGAAGCCATAGGAAAAGAATACAATACTGTACTTTGTCATGTTTCATGCCATAGATTAAGTTTAAAATTGTAGTTTTTGTTTCTGTGTTTAAGACTTTAGGATGCTTAGAGGAAGGATAAAGATCACTTTTAGAAAGGAAAGCGGTACACCAAAAAATTACCACCAAAGGTATAGATGGTAGTAAAGAAATGTTCATGGCTATTTAACAGGAAATGTTATCTCCTGTGCTGTTTCACTCACAGAGATTACTCACAGTTTGAAGCACATATTGGAGCTTGGAATGAGAATGGAGATAAATAAGGGTCTTGTGCTGTGGACAGAGCAAATCACTGAAGAGAATCTTACCTTGGGCGGAATGGCTGTGTTTGTGGAAATTTTGAAAAGATTAAACTGATGAAGCTCCTATTTATAGAATTATCCTGATTGTTTTTGTTTTCCCCAGGCTACTAGAGGTAAATACATATGCTATTCATTGATGAATCTGTTTGCTTGGTTTTTTTCCTTCTGGGGCTATATGTAAGTGATAGAGTATCTGCAACTTCTAGGTATATTAAAGCTACAAAAATGAAAAAAGGGACTTTAAAAGCAATAGGGTGTATGCTGGCATGAAGTAAGGATGATTATTTTGCAGTATAATTTTGTGGAAGGGGGCACGCAATTTATAGAACATGAAACAGTAAAGTTTAAAGGGAAAAAGGAACATTTACTGGAAATGGATCACAGGTAAGGATTCAAACAAGAGAATCTCAGTAGAATTAGTATAGCCAGAGAAGGCATGGAAAATAAGGAGACCAAGTTAGCTAATGCTAACTAAAAGAATTAAAAAGAATAAGCAGAGTCATTTACAACTTTATCAGGGAAGAAGAAATACAGGAGAGAGACAATGGCCCATCAATAAATGAGGAGGGAGAAGAAATCAATGTTAGTCGTAAAATGTCTGAGCTATTGAACTGCTGTTTCCAAGTCCATCTTTATAAAGAAATAGAAGACTGGATAATTAGGAAGTAATTAAGGTCCCACTGACTTTGAGGCACTATTGATAGTAAATAAGTAAATAATTACCAATTGCATCGATAAAATGTGTGCGTGTATAGAAGAAATGCATTCTATAATAAATTTACCTGATCCGATGGTAATTATTACACCACTTGTGAAAGTAGCAATAGACTTGGGGAGTCCTGGGGGGGGACCCACCTCCAAACATGCACAATTAATTAGATGCAATAATTTGACCAGAGGAGAAAGACAAAGAGATGAACTCTTCAGGCTGAAATCTAGAGGATTTGATATCAGTTTATTTAAAATAACACTAAACACACACACACACACGCACACACAACACTGTAGTAAAACAATTTAAAATCTGGAGCACCAGGTGTGGGACTGGGAACTATACAAAGTACAGTTCTTAGCCGCTCATTGCCTAGACAACTGGGACCACTCAGGTGACTGACTACATAATCTTTACGAATGCTAGATAATTGTAGGCTTAATAATCTCCAGAACTAAAATGTTACGAAAAATTCCAAACTCTCTGGTTTGTGCTACATAATGTGGACCTAGATATGAGCTCAGTAGAATATGGATTGCATAACAAATCTCACACACTTTTTATTAATTAAGATTAATGGAAAATTGGACTTTTTTTTTTTTTTTGGTAATTCAGAGGTGGTGCAGAGTGGTGAAGAACAAAAGATTTGAAGCCAGAGAGACCTAGTTTAGAATCCTGCCTCAATTTCATGCAATGAGCATATGAGCAAGTTCTTTAACCTTTTTGAGGAACAGTAATCATTTTTACTGCATACGGTTTTATGGAGATAAAGTGAAATAGCTGATATACAACTCTTGGCACGAAATTTGTCCTCAACACATAAAATGTATTATCATCATAATATGGTAGATTTGAGTAAAACCTATGACGTAAATGCTTGCTTGAAAGCTAGAGCACCCAGAATCCACTTTAATCTTGAGTAACATAGGATTTGGCATATTGGTACTTGATAAATGGTAGCTATTAATGTGCATTTATTGTTTAGCCCTGTTACCTTGGAAAAATTATAGTCTCAGTTGACTTCAATTTCCACATAAATTAGGATTAACCTGTATTTTTTTTGAGACTTTACTGTGTTCTGAGCATTATTAGAGCACATGGTTTCTGAAAGACTGGTTAAAACTAATGTACAGGAAATGACTGGAGGTAAAAGCAGGACTAAATGCTCATGAGAGCATCAGAAGTTCAGAGAACGGAGGGGATAGGCCATTGCAGGGTGAAGAACAGATGGTACCTTGGGCCTCGAAGGGTACTTAAGAATTGGATGGACAGGAGGTGGTGGAGAGGCTGGAATGCTTTTCAAGTTAGGCGGTACACTGCGAGGCAGGGTATGAAGGTAGGAATGAATGGATGTTTCTGAAACAGGGCATATGATCTGGTATGAGATCTGAGAATTGTGCCAGAACATTTGAAGTTGGAGGGCATTGTCTCCAGGTAAGGAGGGGTGAGTAGATGTTGACTGAAAGGGAATATTAAGGTTGGAGAAATGATTGGAGGACAGAGCAGAAGGATGCTGTCACTTGTAATATCTGTCTTCCTAAGCTGGGTATGGCTTTAGATGAAATGAGATATTAAAAGATTTTTTTTAATGTTTACTTATTTGAGGGGGAGAGAGAGAGAGAGAGAGAGATAGAGAGAGAGAGGGACAGGGCATGAGCGGTGGAGGGGCAGAGTGAGAGGGAGACATAGAATTTGAAGCAGGCTCCAGGCTCAGAGCTGTCAGCACAGAGCGTGACATGGAGCTTGAACCCATGAACCATGAGATCATGACCTGAGCTGAAGTTGGACGCTTGACTGACTGAGCCACCCAGGCACCCCAAAATGAGACATTTGAATCCCTGAAACTCTTTCTTTCTTGTGAAACTCTACAATCATCCACAGAAATTTCACTTTTCTTGTCTATTTCCCCCAGTAGGCTAGGAGTCTCTTAAGGTAGGAACCAAATTTTGTTTATTTCCATATATGAGCACTTAACACAGTGCCTGGACATAATCGTGAATGCAAAATACTTGTGAGATGGATGGAAGCTGCTGTAGGTTATAAACATAAAATGATATTTAATATTTGTTCTCACTTACATTTATTTTAGTTATACATTTTGTCTACTTCTAACAAGTCTTACAGTGGTTTGCACATTGAAACAGAATACCGGCTGAGAAAAAGAGGTCATATTTCAGAAGGAGAAGTTTCCCTTCCTTTTAGGCACCAAGGCCAAGCAGATTATGATGTTCAGGCAAGAAATTTGGATTCGATTTCTGGCAGTTGTAACGTAAAGAGATTCACACTGAGCTTTCATTTTCTGATAAGCAGTCTACAACATTCAACTGCAGAGAAAGAGTTGTCCCTGGAAACAAACTTGAGGAGGAAATGATCACATGGAAGCTTGTAATATTTCAATTAAATGTTCCCATATAGGGAGGGATATTCAATTGGATATGAGTGAGCATAAAATAGGCTCTCAAGAGAATTGGCACTGAGACCAAACCCTTTCTTCCGGCTCTCCAGATGGTTCAGGGATGAAATTTACCCAGTGTTTTTTTTTAGTTGTTGTTGTTGTTGTTGTTTGTTTTGTTTTGTTTTGGAAGTGCTGTGCATCTGGAAAAAATAACCACAGATTCAATTGTTTAAAACGTAAAGATATTTAGGTATAGTTAGAGAATGGAGTTCATATTAAATGATTTTGCTTTGAAACATGGTAAATAACTTGGAAGAGAGCATAAAACACTTTGCAGGGCCGTGGCTCATAAATCTATAAACGTTGCTTTTATTAATTTGGAATCTTCATGAGCTGAGATGAAGAAGAGAGTCCTCGAACTGATTTCCACATTATGCTGATTTTGTGATCATCTGTGCGCTGAAAAGACCACCCAATTCATCTCTGTTGTAACTAACACCAGATTTTGTCCTGGATTTGAAATCTCTAGCTATGACACGCAACATATTTAAAAAATCTGTTTGATTGATAGTTTAATCATTGTTCGCTATTACATCAGCAGCCAGGCCTAGTATTCCAATTTTGAAGGATTGTTTTGCCTCTGTCTCTGTGTCACACAAAGTACTTGTGGCTTGCCAATAGTAGGTCTGATTGCAGCTTTATAGATTTCAGACGTAGTTGAAAGTTTAAATTTTACGTTATGTTCTTGTGGTTATCTTTTAGATGGCATGTGATTTCTAGTCCTCCTGTTATAAAATAAAGTCAACTTTCTAATCATTTTCATTGTGAGCTCTTGTCTCTTCCTTCCTTTCTTCCATATTTATAGAAGTGTCAACAATTTTATGCTTTTGAAAAGCTAGTGGGAAAGCCAGTCACCCCTTGCTTTTTTTGAACCAAAGCAGGGAAACATGTAATCACGCTTTCATCCGGGGGTATTTGCAAATCCTTCCCTTTGGTTAGTGTCATCTTTCTAAATCTTCTATGTGATTTAACCATCATGCAAATCACCATGGATTTAAAAGCTGAAGAATTCAACCAGGCCTAAGCAAATATCATTGTTGCTAAGTACAACATTTAATTGAACTTGATGTTTGGATTCATCCATGGATGGTGTACTCTGATGGTCGGGCAAAATTGTTAAGTAGGTAAAGTCTGCTTGTAGGGATCCTGCATCCGCGTCATTTTCTCTGATGTCCTCACTCTCTTTATGACATTTTTGTCACATAGGTGTGATGGAGGGAGCACACACCTGACTTTTCTTTTTTGGCTATATTCCGTGTTTTGGCTTTAAATAAGAACCTTAGTTCAAGTATAATTGATATACAACAAACTGCTCTTATTTATAGAGAATAATTTGATAATCTTTGACATATGTGTACCCCGGTGGTCACTACAATCGAGACAATGAACATATCGACCACCAACCAAGATTTCCTCCTGCTTCTTCGGGATCCCCCTTCCCACCTATCCTTGTGCCCCACTCCATCCCCAGACAACATAGACTTATTTTTATTTTCTAATATTTTATATAAATAAAATCAAAGTATATGTTCTTTTTTGGTGTGTAGTTTAGTTTGGCTTTTTTCATTCAATATTACTATTTTGAGATTCATCCATGTTGCTTTGCATATTAGTATTTCATCCTTTTTATTGCTGGTAGTATTCCTCTGGACAGATACCACAATTTGTTTATTTATTTACTCGTTAATGGGTATTTGGGTTGTTTCCAATTACTGGTTAATACAAAGAAAGCTGCTATGAACATTATGCACAAGAGTTTGTTTGGACATGTTTTCATATTTCTTGAACACTCACCTAGTATGTACAAATGGTTGCGGCACATGCTAGATGTATGTTTAACTTTTTAAGAAATTGCCAAACTCTTTTCCAAAGTAATTGTACCACTTTACGTTCCTGTTGCTCCAAATCTTTGTTGACTCTTGGTATTGTCAGTTTTAATTTTATATATTCTAATAGATATTTAGCGCCTTCTATTTGTGATTTTAATGCTTATTTCTCTAACTAACAATGTTAACAATCTTTAATATGCTATTTGCCATTTATGCATCTTCGTTGAAGTGCCTTTTCAAATCTTTTGCCTATTAGAAAACTGAGTTGTTTTGGGGTACCTGATTGGCTCAGTTAAGTGTCCGACTTCAGCTCAGGTCATGATCTCGCAGTTTGTGAGTTCAAGCCCCGCATTGGGCTCTGTGCTGACAGCTCAGAGCTGGGAAACTGCTTCAGTTTCTGTGTGTGTGTGTGTCTCTCTCTGCCCCTCCCCTGCTTGTCATCTATCTCTCTCTCTCTCAAAAATAAATAAACATACAAAAAAAGTTAAAAATTGAGTTGTTTTCTCTTTACTGAATTTTGAGAATTCTTTATATTTTCTTGATGTAAGTTCTTTATCATATTTGTGATTTGCAAATGCTTTCTTCTGGCTTATGGCTTGTCTTTTCATTCTCAGTGTCTTTTTCAGAGTGAAGGATCTTAATGTTAATAAAGTTTAACTTATTAATTTATCCTTTTGTGGATCACATATTTGCTATTGTACCTAAGAAACCTGCCTAAACCAAGGTCACAAAGCTTCTCTCCTATAGATTATTCTAGAACTTTTATAGTTTCAGATTTTACACTTAGGTTTACAAGCCATTTTGAGTTAGTTTTTGTATATGGTGTGAGGTATGAATCCAAGTATCCAGTTGTTTATTACCCTTTATTGAAAAGAATATCTGTCCTCCACTGCATAGCTTTTATATCTTTGTCAAAAATTAATTGGCTATACAAAAAGCAGAATTGGACCTATAAATACAGAGAACCAACTGATGGTTGCAAGAAGTGGGGAGATAGGGAAAATAGGTGAAGGGGTGTGGGAGATAAAGGCTCTCAATTACAGAATGAGGTCATGGGAACAAAAAGCACAGCATAGGGAACGTAGTCAGTGATATTGTAATAGCACTGTATGGTGGCAGATGGTAGCTACATTTGTGATGAGCATTGTGTAGAGAGATGCTGAATCATTGTGTTGTACTCCCGAAACTAATGTAATATTGCGTGTCAACTATACTCAAATAACAAAATTTTAAAAATTGATTGGTTATATATGTAGCTCTAATTTTGGACTCTGGAAGTCAGGTTGTGTTAATTCTTCAACTTTGTGCTTCCTTTTCACAGTTTTTTGCTTATTCTAGGCTCTTTCCACTTCTCTATAAATTTTAGAGTACACTTGGCAATTTCTACACAAAAACCTATCAGGATTTTGAGCAGAATTACGCTGAATCTATATATCAGTTAGGGGATAAAAATGACAGCTTGAGGTTATTGAGTCTGCTGATACATAAACATGGAATATCTGTCCATGTATTTAAGCCCTCTTTAATTACTCTAACCAGTGTTTTGTGATTTTCAGTGTATACGTCTTATATACCTTGTTTCAGAAATATTCTGAAGTGTTTCATATTTTTATGCTGTTGTACATGATACTGTTTTTAAAAATTTTATGCTGTAATAGAAACATAACAGATTTTTAATTAAAAAGTTTTTAAATTTTTATTTATTTTTGAGAGAGAGAGAGAGCATGAGCTGAGGAGCAACACAGAGAGAGAGGGAGACACAGAATTCAAAGCAGGCTCCAGGCTCTGAGCTGTCAGCACAGAGCCCGACGTGGGACTTGAACTCATGGACCGTGAGTTCATGACCTGAGCCAAAGACAGATGCTCCATCAATTGAACCACCCAGGTGCCCCTAACAGATTTTTTATGTTGACATTGTATCCTGCAATTTTGCTAAACTCCCTTAGCATTCTAATAGATCTTCATAGATTCTGTAGGGTTTTCTACATAAATTATCATGTTATCTGCTAATAAAGACAGTTTTACCCCTTCCTTGCCGTAGTCTCGATTTTAGGGGGAAAACATTCAGATAGTCACCATTAACTATGATGTTCACTATAGACTTTGGTACATGTTCTTCATTAGATTGAGAAAGTTCCTTTCTATCCCAAGTTTTCTGAGAGATTTTGTAATGAAAGGACGTTGGATTTTGTCAAATGTTTTTTCTGCATCTATTGAGATTATAGGGCTTTTATTTTTATTTGTATTAAAATTTTTTAATGTTTATTTTTGAGAGAGAGTCGGAGTGCTAGTGGGGGAGGGGCAGAGAGAGAGGGAGACACAGAATCTGAAGCAGGCTTCAGGGCTTGAACCCACGAACTATGAGATCATGACCTGAGCTGAAGTCAGACTCAGGTGGCCACTTAACAGACTGAGCCACCAAAGTGCCCTAAGATTATATGGCTTTTAGATTTTTAGTTTGTTAATATGGCCAATTATATTAATTTTTTGAATATTAAATCAAGTTTCCGTTCTTAGGATAAAACTCAGTTATGATGTATTATACTTTTTATATGTTGGTGGATTTAATTTGTTAAATTTTATCAAGAATTTACCAAAATTTTGTCATGAATTTTACATTCAAGGGTGATACATTCACGGGTGGTCTGTTGTTTGCTTTCCATGAATTGTTTTTGTATGGTTTTGGCATCATAGTAAAACTGGCCTGATAAAATGAGTTAGGAACTTTTTCTTGACTTCCAAATTTCTTGACAAATTTATATAAATTGGCATTATTTCTTCCATAAATGTTTGATAAAATTAATCAGTGAAGCCATTTGGGCCTGAAGTGGTATTTTTTTTGATTTTTTTAAAGTTTATTTATTTTTGAGAGAGAGAGAAAGAGTGCAAGCAGGGGAAGGGCAGAGAGAGAGGGAGACATGGAATCTGAAGCTGGCTCCAGGCTCTGAGCTGTTAGCACAGAGTCTGATGTGGGGCTCGAACTCACCAACCATGAAATCATGACCTGAGCCAAAGTCAGAGGCTTAACCAACTGAGCCACCCAGGCACCCCATAAAGTGTTTTTTTGTGGCAAGACTTCTCACTACAAATTAAAATTTCTAGATATAGGACTATCTACTAAAGAAATAGATTATTCCTTCTTGAATGAACTTTAATAGTTTGTATCTTTCAAGAAATTTGATTATTACATTGAAGTTGTTAAATGTATTAATATAAAGTCATTTAAAACATTTCCTTACTATCTTTTTAATCTGAAATCTGGGTGGCTCAGTCGGTTGAGCCTCTGACTTTGGCTCAGGTCTTGATTTCACAGCTCATGAGTTTGAGCCCTGCATCAGCCTCTGGGCTGACGGCTCAGAGCCTGGAGCCTGCTCAGATTCTGTGTCTCCCTCTCTCTCTCTGCCCCTCCCCTATTCATGTTCTCTCTCTCTCTTCCTCTCTCTCTTTCAAAAATAACTAACCATTAAAAAAATTTATTAAAAAAATGTCTGAAATCTGTAGTGGTGTCACCTCACTTATTTCTGATATTGGTCATTTTTGTGTCTCTCTTTCCCCGCCCTCCGCAGATCAGTATGGATAGAGGTTTATTGATTTTATTGATTCCCTGAAAAAAAATCAGCTTTTCATTTCATTGATTTTTCTCTATGGTTTTTCTCTTTTCTATTTCATTGATTTGTGTTCTCATCACTTTGTGTTTAATTTGCTTTCCTTTTTCTAGTTTCTTATGGTAGAGGAGAAGGTCATTGATTTGAGACTTCTCTTTTCTCCTAATATAGGTATTTAGTGTTCTACACTTCGCTCCAGATACTGTGTTAGCTGCATGTCAGATCTTGATATGCTGTGATTTCATTTTTGTTTACTTCAGTATACTTTCTGACTTCTTTTTTGATGTCTTCTTTTATCTCTTGTTTGTTTGATTTATTTAGTTACTTAGTTTCCATTTGGGGTTTTCTAGATATTTTTCTGTTTTAATTTTAATTCTATTTCTTTTTTTATAAAAATATTTATCTATTGAGAGAAAGAGAGAGAGAGAGGAAGGGATAGAGAGAGAGGGAGAGAAGAATCCCAAGCAGTCTTTGCACTGTCAGTGCAGACCCCGACCCAGGGCTTGATCTCACAAACCATAAGATCATGACCTGAGTCAACATCAAGAGTTGGATGCTCAACCCACTAAGCCACCCAAGTGCCCCTTTAATTTAATTCTATTATTAATTTAATTTTATTTTGTTCAGAAGACATGCTTTGTATGATTTAGATCCTTTTAAATTAATCAAGACTTGATTTAAAAAAGTTTTTACCATTTATTTATTTAAAAAAATTTTTTAATGTTTATTTTTGAGAGAGAGAGGCAGACAGAGTGAGTGGGGGCGGGGCAGAGAGAGAGAGGGAGACACAGAATCCAAAGCAGGCTCCAGACTCTGAGCTGTCAGCACAGAGCCTGAGGCAGGGCTTGAACTCACAAGCCATGAGATCATGACCTGAGTCAAAGTCGGACACTTAACCAACTGAACCACCCAGGTGCCCCATTATGTCTGTTATGAATATGGCCACTCAAACTCTTTAAAATCCAAAATTAGCATAGCATATTTTCCCTCAGTCTTTAACTTTTAACCTAGTTGTGACTTTATATTTGACACTTCGTTTTTTTTTATCCAGCCTAACAATTGCTGCTTTTTAATGGGGATATTTAGGCCATTTATGTTTAATCTGATTATTACTACAGTTGGGTTTAAATTTACCATCTTGTTTTTGTTTTCTATTTTCTCATCTGTTCTTTATTCTCCTTTATTGTCTTTGTTTGCCTCCATTTGGTTGAATGTTTTTAATGAATCCCTTTTAACTTTCTTGTGGGCTTATTAACTTAATAACTCTGAATTATTTTAGCGATTGCTTTAGGGTTTACAGTGATAAGCTAGAGACACCACACTTCCCATACTGGATGCCAGATTTTACTTGGAGCATAAGAGCCTCACAACAGCATAATTACATTCTTCCATCCTGGATTTTGTGCTGTTTATATCTTACATTTTATTTCTTCATATGTAATAACCTAACAATATGTTGCTACCATTTTTGCTCTCAATAGTCGATTATCTTAAATAGGTTTAGAAATGAGAAAAAAGATCTTTTATGTTAACTCTTGTAAAATTGTGCTTTTCATTCCTGTGGGTAGATCCATACTTCTATCTGTTACTGTTATCCTTCTTCCTGAAGGACTAGTAGTAATTAAACCTTTCAGTTTTTGTATGTCTGAACACATCTTTATTTGTTTTCTATTTTATTATATGTCCTTATTTTTTAAGTAGGTTCCATGGCCAGAACTCACGACTCTGAGATCAAGACCTAAGCTAAGATCAAGAGTCAGACACTTAACTGACTGAGCCACCCAGGCACCCCTGCTTTCTATTTTTAAAGATATTTTTGCTGTGTATAGAATTCTAGGCTCACTTAAAAATACAAAGAAGATGTCATTCCATTGTCTTTTGGTTTGCATTACTTCCAACAAAATACCTGTTATCTCCCTTATCTTTATTTCCCGTGTATATATCTTTTTTTTCTGAATTTTTATTTTTTTCTTGTTTTAGTGATTTTAGGCAATTTAAATATGATTTGCCTTGGTATAGTTTTCTTCAATTTTTCTAGTGCCAGGGTTTGTTCAGCTGATTTTGAACTACCTGGACCTGAGTGTTTATACATTTTATCAAATTTGAAAGAATTTGGTCATTATTTGTTCAGATGAGTTTTCTTCTGTCTCCCATTCTCTTTTCTTATTTTGGGGTACTTCAATTACATGTGTATTAGGCAACTTAAAATAGTTCCACAGCCTACTAAGTCTGTGTTTTTGTTTTTGTTTTTGTTTTTGTTTTGCAGTTCACTTTATTTTTCCTCTGAGTTTCATGTTGGATAGTTTCTATTGCTATGTCTTCGAGTTCACTAATACTCCCCCCGCCCCAAAATGTCTAATGTACTATTATTCTTTCTAGACATTATAGTTTTGATATATAGAAGTTTGACTTGAGCCTTTTTATATCCTCCACATTTATATTGAACATGTTTAATCTTTATTCTAGATTCTGGAACACACAGAACACAGTTATAATGACTTTCAATGTTTTTGTCTACTAATTCTATCATCTGTGTCATTTCTGGTCCGTTTAAATGATTTGATTTGTATTCTGATCATAGCTGGGCTCTGAGCAATATTATAGCTCTGCTGACAAAATCAGACACTCTGGCTTGCACTTCGGTTCACCCTGGCCTGTGGGACCCAGCGATTTGGAACTGATCGTCCACTTCGAGGCCAGTCCTCCAGCTGGGTGGTCTCCCCAACTAGACTCCATACACTCCTGGCTTACTTCCCTTTCCCCTGATCGGCCGCTCCTCTTCTAGGTGCAGGATGCCTGGTGACCAAGGCTGCACGGGTTATGTCAGTCGGTGAAAAGTACTTTTATTCTTTTGCAAGTTAACCCCATTTATTTAGTTTTCACGGATAAGATATATTATTTTTCCACCTTATGAATATAATACATACTCATGTGGACAGCTTGGAAATTTTGGAAAAATATGTATCACAAAATTAAAATCAACCAGCAGTAACATTTTGTACACTTCTGTCTGTTTTACATAGCGGATCTTAACCTGTATCCACACTATACTGTATGCATAAGCTGATCTTATACTGTATACTGTCTGCGTGTTTTCAGTTATCTTTCTCTATATCACTCAAAATATTTTAGTGATTAATGCTATTTCATCATAGAAGCATGCCATCATTTATGGAGCTATTTTCCTATAATAGGACATTTTTAGTTTGCTTCCATTTTTTTTTCTGTTATGTCTTTCTACAGAATTTCTTCCTGAATTTGGGATTATTTCTTTAGGATAGAGTCCCAGAAGTGTAATAACAGGAATGAACATTTTCAGGCGCTTAAAACATAATGCCAGATTGCTTTCCAAAGTGGTTGTAACAATGTACACTTAAACTCAATCAGCATTTGACATAGCTTTCAGTTTCACCCGATAAATGTTTTTAAACTTTTAAGTTTATTAAAATGAGATAATATTTAATAAATTTGATATTTACCTTGAATTAAATAAACAGTCAATTGAGAATTTTTATAGGTAGCTAAAAAAAATAGGAGAAGGTTTTTCTTCTACTTTCAAGTCAGTTTTTAAAAATTCAGTCGCATCCATTTTATAACCCAGACCAAGTACTGTACATTGTTTTCCTTTCATTTGGATTCCTACATTTGCATGAATTTGACAAATCAAATCATAGAATGAACACGATTTTATTCCTCAGTTTGGTGAGAGTTTCCTTTCATGACTACAGTCAAGAATTTTGGGGGGATCTGCTCAAGCCTGGCAGAAGCCCTTAATTCATTATTCTATTTGTTTTATTTATTCGGGATTTATATCTTGCCTCCTACTAAGCTGGATTTGAGAAGACTCCTACATAACAAGGTGAAAAGAGTAAGATAAAGAATACCAAGAATAGAGAAAAAATGTTAATGGGAACTTAAGTTAATTATTGCATCTGGATATTGATTTTCAAATCAGAGCTTTGTGGCGTTTCTCTGCACTATTATTATTATTATTATTCCTATTTTGCCCTTGAGCTCTGCAGGCATCTTGTAAGAATTGAGTGGGATGAGAGAGCAAGCCAGAGGCTGGGGAGGTTCCTGGTACCTCGGCATCAACCTCAGGAGTCCTCTGGGAATGCCGGGGTCTCACTGACTCTCCGGAACACTATCGTCTATCATATTCACAGTGTCCCAGGAATCCCCTGCGAGGGTACCCTTGCCTTAGAGGACAACTCTCCAGGAGCTCTTGCGGCATTTGGCGGGCAGCATTTCACAGACTACCGGCTTCTGTGGTGGGATGACAATTTGTCTTTGACTTCATCGAGGGTCCTTTGCACCGTGGTGCAGCAGGAAGTGGAAGACCGCGGCCCTGCTGTTGTGCTAAGAAGTCATTATCGCCAGACAGAGCAGAATTAGGGACTGCAGATAATGGGCCTCTCTGGCTGTCCAGAAATCATTACATGACTGAGGAAGAAGAAGCAACTGTTTTAAATCCCATTAGTGGGGCTGATGGGCTGTCTGGGACAGGATGCCTATCCCTGAACCAGCAGCTTAGAATAACTTCTCCTTATTAACCCTCGAATGCTGGGAGCTGTCATTTGTCAGGCTGCAGTACCATCACTTTTCCAAAAAGGACAGGAAATTGTGTCAGGGGCCTCATACATTATCTCATTTAATTCTAGCAACCGACTTCTGAAGTTGATACTAACTCCTCTTTGCAAGTGAAAAGCCTGAACTCCGCTCAAGGTCATATAGCTAGTAAGTTACAGAGGCAAGATTTTAACCCAGATCGTCTGACTCTAAAGCCTAAATTCCTTTCATATACGAATTGACTCTAAAATGCTACATGCATGCGGCTAAGGAGGTGCCAGAGTATTGTGGTTCATGAGTGACCTTCACAGTGCGTGACATTAATGACTCAGGATCTGACACTAAGCCTTGACACGCACACATTTTAGCCAACTTGGAAATATCTACATTTCTCTGTATAGACTCCAGTTTCAGAATTTATCAATAATAATGCCATTAAAAATCTTCTTTCCCTCTCCAGAAAAAAACTTTCCTCTCTATATTTTGTTCTGTAGAAACTAAGAACTCAGATACAATTAATTTTATAGGCTGATTACCAAATATGATCTAATAAAAGGAAGATGGGGAGGAGCAGCAGGTGTGGTTTTAGTTGGATTAGCTAAAACCTAAGTTTCTCCAAAACTCCTCTTTTTTCTTAAGCTTAAGAGTTTTAGTATTACAAAATGAGTAATTCTAATTGTGGCTTTTGGGGAATAATTTTTATTTGTTTAAATGACTACAGATGATTATTAAACAGGTTTTTCATTATTTTCAGGATAGATATAATGATTACAAGGTGAATATTATAATGATGTCTTCTAATAACTTTTTGATTTACAGATAAAGGGTCATGGTTATAGGATATGCTGAATGTAGGTGTCTTTAAAAAATGTTCACCTTTTTTTCATTATGCTATTTTGGGTATTGAATAATTCATTGCCAAAACATAAAAAAAACTCTCAATAACAAAAACATGTTTTTAGTTAAGGACCGCGTCATTTTTTTTTTTTATCAGACTATCTGCAGGATTGCAAAGCTAGATCATATAAACAAGTTTGTACAGAAGAATTGCCACAGTGCCAGTTCCAATGTTTTTGCCACTTTGATTCCACTTTCTTTACAGAAGAGTCATGAGGCACATCGGTGGCCAAAACAGAAATAGTATACAGAAACAATCTGACTCTTAAAGAGTCTTTTTCCATGTTGTAATCAATGCTTAATTATATTTATTCCAGCTGTCTAAGGCACTGTGCTAGGCACTTGGGATTTTTACTCGACTTTTAAATAACATTAAAATTTTTTTTTAACATTTATGTATTTTTGAGACATAGAGACAGAGCATGAGCAGGGGAGGGGCAGAGAGAGAGGGAGACACAGAATCTGAAGCAGGCTCCAGGCTCTGAGCTGTCAGCACAGAGCCCGAGGCGGGGCTCGAACTCACAGACCGCGAGATCATGACCTAAGCCAAAGTCGGCCACTTAACCGACTGAGCCACCCAGGTGCCCCTCATTTTTTTTTTTTTAAAGTAGGCTCCACAGTCAACATGGGGCTTGAACTCATGACTCTGACATCAAGAGTCGCATGCTCTACAGACTGAGCCAGCCAGGTGCCCCTCTCTTCAACATTTAAAATGTAATGTTAGCAAAAAAACTTATCTTCTTTGTTATTTGAAAATCTTGTGGAGTGTTTGGAGCTCAGGTCTATTCTTCAAACTCAGCTATGTATTAGAATGAAAGAATGTTTTGGGCATGAGGGCAGTAAACGAGGAAGATGCTGGAATCCACATGATTCTTAACAATCTGCAGGTGAGTTATCCGCTGTGTGGCTGTCTTACGGCAGATTTCTCACCATAGGATGCTATTCCTTGCTAAAATAGTATTTCTGAGGGGACCTCCCCTTACACTAGTCAACACACTAATCATCAGTCTACTGACCTTGAATAAATGTCTCATTATGAGGCACTTATGACAGTAGTAATTGGTTTATACTGAGAATTCAAGGATGAGCAAAACAGCTGTGACCTTCAGTCTGTGGGCATTCGTGAGAGGTTTTAAATCATGGATAGTATTCTAATAATTAGAATCAGGAAAGCAAACTTCAGGTTGGAGAGGATGGTGTATATTTGGCTGGTTGCAGGATGGGTGTGGTAGGAGCAGGAAGGAGAAACTAAGCATTAGGGACTTTGAGGAGAGAGAATTCATGGAAGCTGGCAACTGCTTAGATGCGGAGATGGGGCAAAGGAGGAGAAAAAAAGGAAAAAGCACATTGAATTTGGTGTTTAGGAAGTTACTTTCGATGCCTAAATGTGCCATGTCAATAAAATAGCTGAAGGTAGAAGCCACATTATAGGGAGTTGGGGGTGCGGGAAAGGACAAGAAAGGGAATTCAGTCTATTCCTTAAGAAATTGTGAGCACAAGGAAGGAGAAGGAGAGGGATGGACTGACTGACTGAGAATTGAGTAGGTTTGAAGGCAAAAGTGAAGAAGCCAGAGGCAAGGCGGAGATTAAAAGAATAAGCATAACTCACAGAAAGAGGAAAATAAAATAAAAATGGAAGAGAATAAAGTGAATTCACAAGCGGAAAGGTTAGCTTTGAACAGGAAGAGAGATGTCTGTTCTTTTGAGAGAGAAAAGAAAAAAAAAACCAAGACCAAGCACATGTAAGAGAAATTTGAAGTGGCCTGTGGGTAAGGCATTGAGTCTCAAATTTGTTGATCTCAATTGTATAAAAATCTGTTGGGAGGTGAGTATGATGTAAAAAGTCTGACCAATTTTTGTGGGGTAGAGCCCAGGGATCCACAGTCATGAGGAAGATAACTAATAATAAATGAGTCCTAGGCTGAAGTTAGAGGGATAGATTGAGATGTCAAGGGCAGGGCTAGGGTTGAGCAGGTTAGGGATGGGAAAATAGGCTGCCACCAGGGCCCTCTGCTCTGTAAATATTGATTTTCTTATTAGCGTAGAGAAAAGTGCATTAAGGTTAATATGGTGTGAAAATTCATTTAAGTTTGAAGTCCACAAGAAATACTATTTAGGTTCCGTGTGCCTCCGTTCTGTGAGTGCAGGTGACCAAGGATGGACTATGCTGTAGGTCTGACATGATCTAGCTAGGACAGGTTTAAACGCAGTTAAGTGGCCCTCCCACGACTCTCCATCTCAGAGCCTTTAGGATCTATGGGATTGGCTCAGAGTGGAGTATGGAGTGGTGGTGTGGGCAGCCTCTCTCGGGCTTGTTTTAAGTGACTTGAGATGTCATTGAGAGGAATCCTAAAGGGGAAGCTTGCTCTGTGTAGGATTTTGCAGAAATCAATAAGCACACGGAAAAGAAATGAAATATATACAGTCTTTCCTCTTTACTCCTTTTGTGGGGTAGAATCTATATAAAAAACCGTGTTTATGTGGAGGCTTAGAGCAGTTGTAAGAAAAAGTTTAAGTCATAAAACTTACATGGGAAGAAGTTAAAAAGACATGGATGGCTAGAAGTGGTTGACAGTACAGGGATAATGTAAATTTTATGGGTCAAGTTTTGCATCGCTGTTAATAGTTGAGTATTATAAGGCTAATTTGAGTAGACGAGGTGTCTTGTGGGGATATGTGTTTAACTGAAAGAAATTTGTGATGACAAAATCACATGAGTTGGAAGTCAGGAGAAGCCGAATTGTGATTCTGGGTTTTCTAGAAACTAAGGGTAGAAGCTTAGTTTCCCTAGGCCCTATTTTCCTCACCTATAAAATGATGGAGCTTGAGGTGCTTTAAGCTGTAACATTCTATGATTTCAGACTCAGAATTATCAGGTTGGTTATAATGTTCCTGAGGGGACCATACAGGTAGCTTGTCTAGTTAGACTGTTCCATCACTGTACATCAGAGATGTGGTTAAAAAGAGCACAGAATAAGGAGTCAGATGACTATATATTAAAAATTTTTTTTGATGTTTTATTTATTTTAGAGAGAGATAGAGACACAGAGTGTGAGCAGAGGAGGGGCAGAGAGGGAGACAGAGAATCTGAAGCAGGCTCCAGCCTCTGAGCTGTCAGCACAGAGCCCAATGCAGGGCTCGAACCCACGCACCATGAGATCATGACCTGAGCCGAAGTCTGACACTTAACTGACTGAGCCACACAGGTGCCCCCAGAAGGACTATATTTTAGTTCCAGTTCTGCCACTTACTAGCTTTGTGACAGAAGTTTCTATGAACTCTAGTGGTAGGTGGGATAATGTCTCTCCCCTTGCTCCCCCCACAAATGTCCGGGTCTTAATCCCTGGAACAGATGATATGTTAAATTACATAGAAAAGGAACTTTGCAGATGGAATTAAGCTTATCAACCTTAAAACAGGGAGATTATCCTGGATTATAGGGTTTTTAAAGGTGGAAGAGGACGGTAGATGGTAAGTTAGTGACACGTGACTATAGAAGAGACAAGCAGGAGAGATTTGAAGTATGAGAAGTCCTTGACCCCCCATTGGTGGCTTTAAAGGTGGATGAAGCTGGCCATAAACTAAAAAGAGGCGATGACCTATAGAGACTGGGAACAGCCTTCGACTGACAGCCAGCGAGGAACTCAGTCTTACAACTTCAAGAACTGGATTCTGCCAAGCAGAAATGAATGAACAAGGAAATGAATTCTTTCTTGGAGACTCCAGAAAGAAAGGCAATCTCGCCATCACCGTGGTATTAGCCTGGTGAGACTCACGTCAGACTTCTGACCTACAGAACTCTAAGGTAATAAACTTGTGTTGTTTTAAGCTGCCAAATTTCTGGTAATTTGTTATGGCAGCAATAGAAAATGCATACATCTACTTTCTTCATCTGTAAATGAATGGGACTAATAATAATAGTAATTATAGCCTATTTGTCTCTGTATGAGGTTAATTGTAAAAGATACAAGTGACATCATCAAGAATGGCAGATAAAGACATTTAAAAATCTACTCCTCCAAAAGACAGTGAGAACACTGGCAAAAACTATCAAAATCATTTTTTTCAAAACTCTTGGAATTAACCAAAGGCTTGCAACAATTCAAAGAGTATTCAAGAAAAATAGCTGAAAGAAAAGAAAAGAAAAATAGCTGAATCTTGATAAGAACATTGAGATTTTTTAAAATTTTAACTTGTCTTATTTTCATTTCCCTCTCCCCAGCTCTGCAGTAGCTTTGAAAGTCAAACAAAATACTTAATACAAAATAAGGCAGAAATGGGTGGGTAAGGGAGCAAAAAAAACAGAAAACACATAGAAAACAAATAGCAAAATGGCAGACATAAACCCTACCTTATCAGTAATTACTTTAAATGTAAAGGGTTAAAAGGCAAAGGTTGGAAAAATGGATAAAAGACATGATCAACTTATGTTGTCTGTAAGAGACACTCTTCAGATTCAAAGACACAAGTAAATTGAAAGCAAAAAGACAGAAAAAGATATATATGCCAACAGTAGCCCAAAGAGAGCTGAGGTAGGCAAAATAGACTTTAATACAAAAATTGTTACAGATACAAAGAAAAACACTTTTTAATGATAAAATAGTGAATCTATCAAGAAAACAAATGACAATTATAGACAAATATGCACTTAACAACAGAGCCCCGAAATAAAGAAAAAGTGATAGAATTGAAGGAAGAAATACACCGACCATTCAACAATACTCATGTGTAGTAAACAAGAAAGAAGTTCAACAAGGAAATGTGAGACTTGAACAAGAGTATAAATCACGTATACCTAACACTATAGAGCACTCTAGAATGCACATTCTTCTCAAGCGCATATGGAAGGTTATTTAGGATAGACCATATACTGGGTCATAAAACAAACATCAATAAATTTAAAAGGACTGAAATTATATAAGGTATCTTCTCTGATTACTATGGAATGAAATTAAGAATAATTAGTAGAAGGAATTTTGGGAAATTCACAAATATGTGGCAAACAACACACTCCTAAATAATTAATGAGTTAAAGGAGAAATCATAAGGAAAATTAGAAAATATTTTGCTCCTGGGTGCCTGGGTGGCTCAGTTAGTTAAGCATCCAACTCTTCATCTTGGCTCAGGTTATGATCTCGTTGTTCTTGGAATTGAGCCCCGTGTCAGGCTCTGTGTTGTCAGCTCTGAGCCTGCTTAGGATTCTCTCTCTCCTTCTCTCTGTCTCTCCCTCACTCCCCCCCACTCTCTCTCTCTCTCTCTCACTTTCTCTCTCTCTCTCTTGATATAAAGAAATAAACTTAAAAAAAGAAAATATTTTGCTATGCACAAAAACAAAAATATAACATACCAGAATGTACAGAGTGTAGCTAAAGCAGTGCTTAGAAAGAAATTTGTAGCTGTCAAGGCCTATATTAACAAAGGCGTTTAGCTCAAATCAATAGCGCAATTTTTTACCTTAATAAAGTAGATAAAGAAGAGCAAATTAAAGCTAAAACAAGGATAGTATAGGAAAGGAAATAATAAAGATTAGAGTGAAAATATTGAGATAAAGAATAGAAAATAGAGAAAATCAACAAAACGTAAAGTTGGTTAAGGAGCCACAAAATTGACAATTATTAAGCTAGATCGATCAAGAAAAAAAAAGAAATTTCAAATGACTAAAATCAAGAATGAGAGGACATCATTACTAACATTTACAGGAATAAAAGGATTATAAGGGAACACTGTGGATAATTATATGGCAACATTAAAATAACCAAGATGAAATGGATATGTATATACCCAAGGGAATTGGGTCTATGTACATACCACAAAGAATTGAAAACATGTCCATGCAAAAACTTATACAAGAATGATCATTGCAGCATTATTCGTAGTAGCCCAAAAGTGGAAACGACATAAATGTCCATCAATTGATGAGTAGATAAACAAAATATGGGAAATCCACAGAAGAATAGTATTCAGTCAAAAAAAGAATGATGTAATAATAATTGCTACAACATGGATGAACCTTGAAAACATTATGTTAAGTGAAAGAAGCCAAACACAAAAGACCATATATTGTATAATCCCATTTATGTTAAATATTCAGGATAGACTGATCCAGAGAGAGCGAAAATAGATTAGTGGTTGCTGGGGTGGGGGTTGGGGAGGACTGTTAATGGGATTTTGGGGGGGGGTAATAAAAATACTCTGGAATTAGCGGGGAGCATTTATATTAGGTTTCTAGGGCTATATAGCAGATTACCACAACTGTGGGGTTTTGAAACAACAGAAACTTATTCTCTCACAGTCTGGAGGCCAGAAATCAAAAATCAAGATGTCAGCAGTGTTGGCTCATTCTGAGGAGGCTCTGAGGGAGAGTCCCTCTCCTAGCTTCGGCTGGCTGCTGGCAAGTGCCGGTATTACTTGGTTTGTGGATGCATCACTCCAATTCTGCCTCATTCTCACATCACCTTCTTTGTGTTTCTTTTCCTTTACGACTTCTTAAAAAACACTTGTCGTTGGACTTAGGCCCATCCAGATAAGCTAAAATGATTCCATGTCGATATCCTTAACTAGATATGCAACGAACTTAACTATAATCTTAAGGTTACATTCACAGGCTCCAGGTGGACTTATATTTTAAGGTGTCACCGTTCAACCAACCATGGAATTGTACAACTTGGTAAATATACTAAAACCAATGAATTGTATAATTTAAAACAATGAATTTTATGGTATGTGAGTTTTCAATAAGCGATGACAGGTAAAATACTGTCTAATATCTTTACAAGAATATTTCTTATAAAGGGCAATGATTAAAGATCTATTTAGATAGATTAAAAAACTTTTTTAATAGTTTGTTTTGAGTATAGCTGACGCACAATGTTACCTTAGTTTCAGGTGTACAGCTTAGCTTAGTGATTTGAAAAGTTACACGTTATGCCTTGTTCACAAGTATAGCTACCATTACACCGCTATTATGATGTCATTGACTATATTCCTTATGCCCTGCTTTTATTCCTGTGACTTACTCATTCCATAACTGGAGGCCTGTATCTCTCTCGCCCCCTCACCCATTTTTCCAGGCCCACCGCCCCCTCACCACTGGCAACCGTCAGTTTGTTCTCAGTATTTATAGTTCTGATTCTGCATTCTGTTTATTCATTTTTTAAGATTCAATTTATGAACGGAGTCTTACGGTATTAGTTTTTCTCATTCTGACTTATTTCAGTTAGCATAATACCCTCTAGATTTATTTATGTTGTCTTAAATGGCATGATCTTATTCTTTTTCTGGCTGTGTAATATTCGTGTGTGTGTCTGTGTGTCTGTGTACCACATTTTCCTTATCCACTCATTTACTAACAGACACGGAGGTTGCTTCCATGTCTTAGCTATTGTAAATAAGGCTGTGGTAAACATAGGGCCTGCATGTATTTTTTTGAGTTCGTGTTTTCATTTTCCCTGGGTAAATACCTAATGATGGAATTCTTGAATCATATGGTATTTCTGTTTTTATAGAAACTATTTTATTATTATTTTTAAAATTATTTTATAGAAACAGTACTTGAATACTGTTTTCCACAGTGGCTGCACCACTGCATATTCCCACCAACTGTGCACGAGTGTTCTTCTTCTCCATCCTCACCAGCATTCGTTGTTTCTTGTATTCTTGATTCTGGCTGCTCTGGCAAGTGTGAGGTGATATCTCAGTGTGGTTTTGATTCGTATTTCCATGATGAGTAGTGTTGTTGAGGATCTTTTCATGTGTCTGTTGGCCACCTGTATGTCTTATTTGGAAAAATGTCTATTTAGCTTCTCTGGCCAGTTTTTAATCAGATTGTCTTTTCAGTGTTGACTTGTATAAGGTTTTTAGAGAATTAAAAAAATTTGAGTATTACTGATATTAATCTTTAATATAGTAGTGTAATAAGATGGTAATCTCTTCAGAGATTACTTAAACAAATTTTTTTAAATGTTTACTTATTTTTGAGAGAGAGAGAGAGAGAGACAGAGCGTGAGTGGGGGAGGGGCTGAGAGAGAGGGAGACACAGAATCCGAATCAGGCTCCAGGGGCTTTAACTAGGGTGTCCCTTCAAAGATTCCTTTAGAAAATATTTCCTTCTTGTCAATACCATATTTCACCACATTTAGTTTAGAAAAAATTCCTGATGGCTATTCATGAAGGTAGATGATTTCTAAATTTGACTGCTTTCATTATCTTTCATTTTCCTGTTTTTTTACACACATAGTATAAGATGGATATAAACAAAGAAAATTTTCAGACTGTTATTGATGTACCAGTGTTCACCTAAATGCTCACAAACTTCTTTATTAATATAAGCATATCCATTATCAGTTACTATTCGATGGCAGTTATCAAGTGAGATTTAAGACGAAAGTAATTACTGACCTGAAAGAACAAAACGGAATGTCAGTACTTATGAATAGTTTCAGAAGTAGCCTAGAGTAGGTGAATCAAGTTTTAGCTTCCCTTTTGAGAACCGGCCCAGAAATGGGGGCTTTCTTCAAAACGAGACTTGAATACTGATCACCTGGATGTTCCTTCATTCTTTAAAACACTTTTTTATTGAGATATGTGACAAATAAAATTATGTAAATTTGAAGTGACAACTTTCATTCTTTTTTTTCTCTACACAATGTCAGTCACTTTCCACTGTGAAGACATTGACATAGAGGCCAGTTAGAGAAGGAAATTTATACATTAACGTATTGCTTCAGTTTCGGTTGAATGTTAAAAAGTGACAAATCTCTAGTATTTGTTGAACAATTTGATTTTCTTGCTCTACAAATAACAAAGATTGGTTCTCATCCATATGAGCCAAATACACATTTATCTTTTTGCTATAAAGTCTATGTCAGTGGTTCATTTTTGCCTCATTCTTTGAATATAGTTGATTGGGGAGGCTTAATTTATAATGAGTGAGTTGTCTTCAGTTTATTTTTTATTGCAGATAAAATAATTTTATTCTATTTTGCTAACTGCCCATCTAGACCCTCAATGATCATATATGATCTCTCACATATCCCTTTCTTCATGCTCTTAGATGTCATTATTTATCTCATTTGTATATTACTCGAAATCTACAGTTTAGTCCACCAAACTGCTGACCAGTATTTACTCAATGCTTTCTCTGTGTCTGATGTTATAGGGAAGAACAAAAATATAAGCCTTGAGAAACTTGCGTTTTTCTTAAGGAGTCAAGACTTATGGCATGGAAACCGTATTTTTAAAACTAGGGAGAACTTCGGAGAATACAAACTCGAAGATGAGAACACTGAGGCTCAGAGAGGTTAAGTGACATATTGAAGGTCACAATGCAAGTCTGTGGTCAATATGGGCTAGAACTCCACTATATCATGCTGCTTCTTCATGTAATAGGTTAAAAAGACTATGTGATGGTATGTGACCAAGTGCTAATGAATATGGGTCCAGCTAAGAATGATTTAGTAGGTAAAGGCTAAAAGATATTGTTTTGGCTGGGAGGTGGAAAACAGGCTCCCAGGGAAGTGAGACCTGAGCTTGAGAGTACGTAGGGGGAGGATTTGGGTAGGTGGAATGGAGAGAGAGAAGACCTTCCAGGTTAGGAATGCTGACTGATGGCAGGAGAAATGCTGGTGACGGAGACCGGAAGAGTCTGGATTCCAGAAGAGGCTGCTGGGTGTCTTAGTTAACCTCTGACTTGCAGGCATCCATCCAAACAGAAGGCTGGGTAGAGACTCCTGGGAGGCAGTGCAAGGTAGCAGAAAGAGCACAGCATCCAGAGGAAGAAACACCTAGCTTCGAATCTTGGCATCTCTGCCTACGAGTTAAATGACCTTGAGCTAGTTTCTTTAAGTTCATTTATTTATTGAGAGAGATAGGGAGAGAGAAGAAAGAGAATGAGTAGGGGAGGGTAGACAGAGAGGGAGAGAGAGAATCCCAAGCAGACTCTGTGCTTAAACTCATGACTCATGAACCAGTGAGATCATGACATGAGCAGAAATCAAGAGTCGGACGCTTAACTGATTGAGCCACCCGGGTGCCCTTGAGCTAGTTTCTTAACTTCTGCAGGTCTGTTTCCTCATACTGCAAAGTGGCAGTCATAGTATGTGCTCCATGAGGCTCTTGAGGATTAAATGAGAGAATATACGTGAAGAGCCTAGTACCATGCTGGGCATGAGGTATGTCCTCAGTATACTGTAGGTATGATTACTATTGTTAAGTTCTAAGTGCAGATAACCCCTCAAATTTGGCCAGTGACAAAACGCAAGTTTCCTGGGAGATTTGTTTCTTCCAAACTGTTGTTTGACGTACTGCAGTTTGGGGGCACCATTGAACATTTTACGGATATGGAACATCAGATGAATACGGTCTTTGCCTTCGAAGAGCTTCCAGCTGAAATGACAAGCACACACTTTTGCTGATGGATGCTTGCACCCACAACTAACACTTCCAGCAAGACGGGTCATTTAAGAGTAGATGCTAACAAGCCCACAGAAGTCTACATTTTGAGAAACTCCTGTCTGAATGTGAGCATTCTTATTTGATGTAGAACCTGTGATGGAAAGCTAGAGTTCTCATTGATTAATTGATTCATACTGTGAGGAACTCTGGCCTTTCCTTCCTCCTATGGGGAACTCACCTTTAATGATCACTCACATGCCAAAAAACATTTTCCTCTGATTGGTAGAGGCAACTAGATACAGAGGAGAGATGCCCTAGAGAGCCGAAAGGATGTGAGCTTTGCTGAAAGAACTGGTTTGAGTGCCAGCTTCCTGTCCCTTCCTGGCTGAGTGACTACGGGCCATCCAGTTAGTCTTCTTCCAAATGGACATCTACGTCTGTAAAATGGGGCTAATTCTTACAAGCCTTACAAGGTTGTTGTAACGACTAAATATAATAACATATCTGAGGATGTTTTGTGAAGGTTAAAACACTATGTGAATGTTAGTATTTGTTCCAGGTGAGAGGAAAGGGGCATTGTATTTTTCAGGAAAGTTTCTTTTATTGCTGAGAAAATGATGCAAGGAGTATCTTAAACTTGAGGTGAACAGGACACAATGATTACTGTAGCAGAAGCTCTGCAGAGAGAATGACAATAACAATGACTGTTACTTATTAAGCATATACACTTTATGTACACACTCCCCAAATATTACCCTAGTCCTGCCATGTACTTTTTTTCCATTTTACAGAAGAGGAAACAGACTAAGAGAAGCCATCTGACTTTCCCAGGGGCACACAGAAAGTAGTGAGCTAAGATTTGAACCCAGGGATGCCTGACTTAAATGGACCACATCATTTTAATTTAATATAAAGTTCAAGTTGGTAGTAAACATCAACTGGGCAATTCACAAGAGAAAAAAAAAATCTCCCAAGAATCCTGCATTGTTTTATTAGTTGCCCTCGAGACATTCAGAAAATAATAATAACTATGCCCACAATATACCGAGGACATAATTTTTGCCCAGCATTGTATTGGGCTTATCACATACACTCCCTCATTTTGTCCTCAAGAACTTCATGAAGAAGATATTATTACTGCCACTTTGCAGATAAGGAAACAGACCCACGAAGGTGAGGAAACTTGCTCAAGGCCATTTAACTGCTAGGTGGAGGTGTGAGAAATTGAATCTTACTCTGGACACCGCTTTTTCCATTACCTTACGTTGCCCCCATTTAGGTCTCTGTCCAGCTCTCTCATGCTTGGATGGCTGTATGACAGTTTGAGGTGGACTAACATCCTACAGCCTCTCCCAGAATCCAGACTACCTCAGACTTCATCACCAGCATTTCACCGAATCTAATCTGGAAGACCTCATCCTTCTCCATTCTTCCTGCCTCAAACCTACAAACCTTCAAGACCCTGCTGATGTCTGCACCCTGAACTCCCTCTTCTCCACAGTAAGGGTGGTCAGACACCACTCCTCAGCCATCTAATTCCGAGGTTTCTCTAAAACGTTTGCAATGATAAAGATCTTTAAAAGGATATTTGTCATAAGATATAAACTGATGTATCTAGAAAACTATTCCAATTATGGCTGTTATTTATAGAAGTAAATACCATTGGTAAGTTTTAGCGAAGCACTTACAGTAGAGTGGTTTGGATCGAATCCAAGTGATTCACTTGTTAATATATTATTTATATTAACAAAATCAAACGTTAGGCTGTGTACCAAGGCTCCCACCCCCCCATACTAGGTGTTTACTAAGGCTATTTCCCTTCGTAATAATTATTTGTCAAGCATAAATTTCATGAGATGCACCGTAATTTCTGAGACCCTCGACAACAATTGGAAACACAGAAACAGAGGATCAGCTAATTTGAAGGACAACCCACTCAATCAATTTTGTATCATTACCCATGAAGCTCTTGTCCACTGTTGTTTAGAAAGATTTAAGATGAAACAGGGCCGTGGCTCACTGCTGCTTTATGTACTCCCCCACTCTGCACTCCGCTGAGTTGTTTGCCATGGATTACTCATTCTCTCCCAGGTGGCTCTCAGCAGTGGTCAAATATTTAAGAAGTATATATTTCATCAGGACTCTATCACATACTTCGCCTTCAGTGCCTTCCCTCCCTCCTAGTCTGAGTCATCACACTTGATACTCTATTAAAGCATTAACCTGCTCCATTTTATTTTCCCTTTTCTTGCAAAGGAAGGATTTACAATATGGAAAACTAGAACACATCTAACTGTGACTCAGGTGGGCAAATTAGAGCAGAGGGAATGAGAGGTGCCATCCAAGAACAGTGGAGTGGGCAACCTATCTCTTTCCCCACACTGCTCCCTCAGCTGCCCCTTGTGACTTCCAGATAAGGACGATGGGTAGAACCTGGCCCTACAGCAAGATTTCAATGCAGGCTCCAGCATTCGGTAACTCTGCTATTGGCCAAGTTATCCTCTAAGTCTTAGTTTCCACATCTGAGCAAAAAGCTAATAATATATCTACCTCACAGCGTCGTGAAAATGATATGAGACCACAAATATGAAAGTACTTTATAAATTCCGTTTATAAGGCTGACCATTTCATTACTGGTCCTGTAATTATTAAAAAGCTCATCATTAATTCAAAATCTGCCTTCCTCTAAATTATGTCCAATGTCAGGCGTCTGGGTGGCTCAGTTGTTACGCCTCTGACTTCGGCTCAGGTCATGATCTCACAGTTTGTGAGTCTGAGTCCCTCATCAGGTGAGTTTGTGCCCTGCTTGGGGTGAGCATGAGCCCCACTTGGTGAACACAAGCCCCACTTTGGGTGAACTCAAGCCCCAGTTCAGGCGCTTCTCTCTCTCTCTCTTTATATGCCCCTTGCTCACTTGTGCCCTCTCTCTCTCTCTCTCAAAAAAAAAATTATGGCAATTGCTTTTCATTCTAATAATAAACATTAATTTACCAGTAACAACGATGATGATACTGATGTCATTTGGCATTTATTGAGCACTTACTATAAAGTGTTTTACGTGAATTACTCACATAGTGTTCATAGAGTGATTTTGAAATTGGCTGCATGATGCAAACTGGTGCATTGAAAGAAGATTCATTAAAAAACGCTAATGGAGGGCACTTGGGTGGCTCAGTTGGTTAAGCATCTTTCTTTTTTTTTAATTTTATAATTTATTTATTTTTAAATTTACATCCGTGTTAGTTAGCATATAGTGCAACAGTGATTTCAATAGTAGGTTCCTTAATGCTCCTTACCCATTTAGCCCATCCCCCCTCCCACAATCCCTCCAGCAAACCCTCTGTTTGTTGTCTATATTTAAGAGTCTCTTATGTTTTGACCCCTCCCTGTTTTTACATTAGTTTTCCTTCCCTTCCCTTATGTTCATCGGCTGTGTATCTCAAAGTCAGCATATGAGTGAAGTTTTATTATATTTATCTTTCTCTGACTGATTAATTTTGCTTAGCATAATACCCTATAGTTCCATCCACATAGTTGCAAATAGCAAGATTTCATTCTTTTTGATTGTCAAGTAATATTCCATTGTGTGTGTATATATATACATACACACACACACACACACACACACACACACACATATATATATGTACCAAATTTTTTTTATCCATTCTCCGTCGATGGACATTTGGACTCATTCCATACTTTGGTTATTGTCAATAGTGCTTCTATAAACATTGGGGTCCATGTGCCCCTTTGAAACAGCACACCTGTATCCCTTGGATAAATACCTAGTAGTGTAATTGCCGGGTCATAGGGTAGCTCTATTTTTAGCTTTTTGAGGAACCTCCACACTGTTTTCCAGAGTAGCTGCACCGGTTTGCATTCCCACCAGCAGTGCAGAAGAGACCCTAAGCGTCTGACTCTTGATTTTGGCTCAGGTCACGATCTCATGGTTTGTGACATAAAACCCTGCATCAGGCTCTGTACTGACAATGTGGAGCCTGCTTGGGATTCTCTCTTTCCCACTCTCTCTACATCTTCCCTGCTTGCACTCTCTCTCTCAAAATAAACAAATATTAAAAAAAAAAGCTAATAAGGATCCAGTAGAAAGCATCATGCTTATAAATCCATGGTTGAGATTGTATTACTCAAGATCTCAGCAGGCAACAGATGGCCAACTCTGGGGACCGTTTAATGATTGGGACTATTTACAAAGGTGTGGGCAAGACATGGGGAATTGCCAAGATACGGTAAGGTACACAGGGACTGAGAACAGGGAAAGCTGTTAGTACCTTTAGGCCAGAGGTAATAAGAGGAGGGAGCTGTTACCAGACCTCCATGGGAGCTATAGTTGTGGGGGAGAGGTTGCCTCCCAGGAACTGTGGCTAAAGGTAAAGGAACACAGCTATTGTCAAGCTGGCACAGCAGGGAGGGATGGAGGGAGTAACGACTCTCATTTTGGATCTCCTGCCATCACCTCCCATTTGCTGAACTCAGGCAGAAACCAGAGGTCCAGGGGGGCACCTGGGTGGCTCAGTCCGTTACGCAGTCGACTTCAGCTCAGGTCATGATCCCATGGTCTGTGAGTTCGATGTGCTGATGGCTCAGAGCCTGGAGCCTGCTTTGGATTCTGTGTCTCCCTCTCTCTCTGCCCTTACCCTGCTCACGCTCTGTCTCTTTGTCTCTCAAAAAAAAAAAAAAAAAAAAAAAAACCAGAGGGCCAGGAAGCCCATGTAAAGCACAGGGGGCAGTTCCCTGGAGCACAGAGCAGTGTGGAGAGTCCATCGATAGGTCAGCTGGGAACAACCAGTACAGGACCATGAGAAACACCAGCATAAATGATACACAAATGTAGAAGAAGAAGTAATGAATGATTAATTATGTGGACTTTGCTTTAAGAATGGGCTATTTCTGGGGCATCTGGGTGGCTCAGTCGGTTAAGCATCTGACTTTGGCTCAGGCCATGATCTCACAGTTTGCGAGTTTAAGCCCTGTGTCAGCTCTGTGCTGACAGTGCAGAGCCCACCTTAGATCCTCTGTCTTCCTCTCTCTGCCCCTCCCTGGTATGTTCTCTGTCTCTCTCGCTGTCCTCACCTCTCAAAAATAAATAAATACACAATATTTTTTAAAAAGTGGGATATTTCCAAAGCTTTGTTTTTCAGTTGTTTGGTGGTAACTCAGAGTAGTTTTCTCAGGTTTATTTTAGATGCTAATTCTGGTCTCTACCCGCTCCTCCAAAGCGCTGGGATTCACTTTAACTTGAAATCTCATAGCAGTAGGACAAGGATGAATTCTGGGTATTGGGAGCAAAAAGTCATATGGTAAAAGAGAGCATCTCCTCTGCCCTTTCAGGGCGTGAGACTGGCCATAGTGAGCTTTGAACGGAATAGTTTGTTCTGGTCCTATCCCTAATTTTGCTGGGGACCCTTCTCATCTGCTCTAAAATAGCTACCATGGCAATTGCTCTCCCTATGAAATGCTTCACGCTCCCAAATTACCCACACATCCTTTCTCCTTAATCAAAAGTGGTTAGAGCTTGGATTTTGGAGTTGACCTTTGGTTTCTCTAGGCTAGACTTTGAAATTTCCTACATGTGCTTAGTTAACTTCTCTAAGTTGATATACCGTGAAACAGGGACACTACTTGTATTCCTGTGGTGGCAATGGGCTTGGGATTCCTCCTAGCTGGGGGCAGAGAAACCAGAGGAGCAAGCCAGTGAGGGCCGACTTAGTTTTTCTTCCTGGGTTTGAGACTTTTTTTTTTTTACTTGCAACAGTTCTTTAATTATTATTGAGCAATTTTAATGAGTATTAATGAATTTCTCATTATTTCAGCAGGGTGATATTTCAATACTATACTACAGATATCAATAATGCATTGTAAATGTTGTGATACCAAAATATTAGCGTATAAAACCCAGGAACAATGGAAAACTATAGAATGGGCAATGGCTGATTTTTATTTTGAGAAACAGGGAGTAGAAAATATTTTCCTTACAATTTTAATTAGTTTCTTTTTTTTATTTTAGAGGGAAAGAGAGAGAGAAAGAAGCATGAGAAGGGAGAGAGGCAAAGAGAGAGAGAGAGAGAGAGAGAGAGAGAGAGAGAATCTCAAACAGGCTCCATGATCAGGATGGAGTGCAACACAGAGCCTGAGGTGGAGCCCCATGCAGGGCTCGATCCCACAACCCTGGGGTCATGACTTGAGCCAAAATCAAGAGTTGGAAGCTTAACAGACTGAGCCATCCAGGCGCCCCTTCCCCGCAAATTTTAGAACTTAACGTTTTACAGACAGAATGTAGTCTTTAGGATTATTCCAAGAATTAGGAAAGGCCCGCTATCAGCCACCAATTCTCTTATTAGTAGGGAGATTGCTTGAGTTCCTTTGAAAGAGTGGACTACGGTGCAGCACAAAGTTAACTCCTTGGATCTGACTTTCAAAGACATCACCAATCACTGTTGGGGATCCTTGTGGGGGCCTTGTGAAGCAGCTCTGGGATGTGCAATCTGCCCCTGCTCTTTGGGACCAGACATTTCTGCCTAAACTCAGTATTCTTTCATACGTCCATTGGAAACTCTAAACATACCTATGTATGTGTCTGCGTATGTATGTATGAGTGTGTGAGCCTGCATACGTGTGCTTGCATGTGACCTTTCTCTACAATCTAGATAGCCCAGCGGTTCTCAAACTTTAGCAAGTGTCAGAATCTCCTAGAGGCTGTGTCACCACGCAGACTGCTGGGTTCCCCAGAGTTTCTGATTCAGTAGGTCTGTGGCGGAGCCTGAGAACTTGCATTTGTAACAAATTCCCAGGTAATGCTGCTGCTGCTGATACAGGGACCGTATTTTGAGAACCACTACTTTGCCTCCCTGAAATGCTCTCCCAGGATATCTGAGAGTGTTAAATGAGGCAGTCCACAAGGGGGGTTGGCACAGGGCCTGGCACAGAGTTAGTGCTTTCCACTGCTACAATACAACCGTCACGACAGCTGTTCCCTGCGTTGCTGCTACTGGTCAGCTGCTATTACTGCCTGGTAATCCTTCATCCTGGATAACGTTAGTTAGGTATTAGGAGAATGCAATCTGCCCTAATTAATTAAAGAATATAATTACCTCTCTGGGAGTCATTTGCCTTGTAAGGAAGCTTGTTAATTCAAAGAGATTTGTAATTTGAAGAATATTTGACCCTGCGAGAAGGAGAGGCAGAAAACTTCTGGCATTGTATGAGGGAAGATAATGGTGGGTCATCTCTGTGTCCGTTGAATAGCATTCCACATTCTTTCTGAGCTTTTTCATAATGGCTTCCATATCAGGACAGCACACGGGCTGGGGGTGGGGTAGGGCAGCTGTGGCCATTTAGATCTGTGGATTCTTTGCAAATATGGTGCTTATAAACTGGATGATGCTTGTATTGTTTTTATTTACTCGATGATGTAATAGAGGATGCGCGTAAGATTTATTTGAAAAGTATGCCTTTCGATTTCATGCTGAGAATAATGCAGGAAGTTCAGCATAATGCAATTATAATAAAATAGTAGCAGAACAATATTTTGTTTTAAATTGCGGAATTAGCAAGTAGAAAACTAGCTGGCAGCCAACGTTCTGAAAGTCCTTTGAATGTAATTTTGATTTGGAGAACATGGCTTGATGGCTGTTTGGACTTAATCTTCTGACCCAACCCCAGAATATATATAAAGAACAAAAATAGTATAATGAACAACAGTTTCAAGTACAAGCTTACCAGTCATCTTGATAAAATGAGTATGGACATGTATAGTAATGTCAGTGTTATGTTTTCCAATTCAGAAATGTTATGCCGTACAACGGCAGCAGTTAAAAGAATTTTAGGATTAGTTAAAAACTGTTGAAATCCTTAAATTTTTCCTGCTTAAAACAATCCAGAGGGCGTCAAAATTTTTCTAGAAGTTGAAGTAAAGAAATTAATGTCAGTGACAGAAATACAGCGAATCTAATTAGAAGTCCCTGGGCAGCAGCTCATTAGTGTGGTTAGTTAGTAAATGAAATTTCAGCTAAAGTGAATTAGACTATGTGTCTTCGGTTATTTTTTTCTAAAAAGAATTACAAAATGTCTACAACTGTTTTTTGTTAGGAGACTATTTTTTTTAACCCTGAAAACAAAAAATATTTCGGATCTTTTGTCATGAGGAAAGAAATGGCCATTTGGGGACACATTTCCTTAAATGTCTGTGTGTTAAGCATGGATAAGTGAAGCAAAATCCATTTTCTCCGGCTAGGGGGAGGCTTTCATTTGTCTGGTAAGCCGCTCTGTTTCACGTGTTTCTTTTGTCAAATCTTTTAGTTTGTTCATTAGTTCGTTCTTTTGTTTCACCCATTTGTACATTTCGCCCATTTGTAGAGATTGGGTTCCTCTAAAAAAAAAAACAATCTCAGCTAGATTGAACAATACATTTCTAGTATCAGATATTTAGGGCAGACTAGAAAATTTGTTAATTACTACAATGTGACACTTGTTTCCTTTTTAATGTCACTACCATGGATGTTTACATTTTTGCTATTTGAGAATTCATGAGTAATTTAGTGACCCAGGAGCCTAAATTCTAGTATTTTACAAGTGTTCATAAGTAAAGTAGAGTAACCAGCTAACTGCTGCAGGGTAGGGTGCTCTGTCCTCCCCAAGATGTTTAAGTATTTTTAGATTATATTAGAAGTTTGCTCTGGATTCGTACCTTTTTTTAGAGAGCCTGGAATACACTGACTGGATCCTCCATGCCCACAGTTTAGCCATGATGCCACTGTGCTGGGTGTCTGCACGTTCAGACTGGGGATAGCCTCTAGCAGTCTTTCAACAGGAGGTGACTTTGTCCAACAGGGAATTGTTGGCAATATGTGAAGACAATTTCGATTGCCAAATTCACAGGTGGGGATGTGGGGAAAGGGAGTGACTTCTGGTATCTTCTGTGTAGTGAGCAGGGATGCTGCTAAACATCAGACATAATAAAGAATAATCTGACCGGGGGGACCTGGCTGGCTCAGTTGGTAGAGCAACGTAGCTCTTGATCTCAGGGTTGTGAGTTCCAGCCCTAGGTTGGGTGTGGAGTTTACTTAAAAATAAAATCTTAAAAATAGAAAATCGGACCCAAAAACGTCAGTGCCGAGGTTGAGGAACCCTGGCCTTTGTCACAAAGCACTTGCTGAATGAGCAGACACACCTGTGACGGGTGGTACGCTTTTCAGCTGCCTGAATTCCTGCAGAATGCAAGATGGGGTGCGCATTGGAATGTAGCTAAACATTCCAAAGACCTCGTAGCCTTGATGTCGAAAAGACTTCTGAGATAACTGTTTATTCCTCTATTACCCTTTAAAAATTTACATTTCCGATTTATTTCTCTGTGGAAGCCCTTAGGTCAGAGGCACATAGAACATAGTGTTACACTGTCAGCAATTGATGAATAAATTTTCCAATATGACTGGTCCCAAATAACAGTTGCCAAAATAGTCTTCAATCTAGCCTATATATATATATATTTTTTTTTTTTTAAGTGGGAAGCATCATGTGAGGTCTTGAGTGAGAAATTTAAAACATCACGTTTCCTTCGATGTGCATCTCTTGATAACAAAAGTGTATGTATATTACAAGAAATGTAAAGCATAGGACATGGTGGGGAGGTAATTCATAGGCTGGCTTGCCAGGCAGGGGCATGGCAGGTGAGTTACAGTGGAGACCAAAGCTCAGGAAGAGTAAAGCAATGGGGAGGAAGAGTTGTGTCTCCCTCTTTCCCCACCTTGTTTTGATGGGTTTGCTGTTGTTCTTATTTTCATGAAGTCAAGGAGGAAAAGTTTTGTTCGTTAACATACAGTATCATTCTTAATTATTTACATTCTCTTCTCTGCTTTCTAAAAAATTTTCCACTGACAGCAGACAGGAGATATGAGCTTCAGGAGAAATTGACACGCAAAGTGGCAAGAAAGGGAGATATTTTCAAGTCATGAGACATGGTACTCAGCAATGTCAAGAAACAGCAACTCGACTTCACAGACACTGCAAGCTACAGAAAATGGTGTCAAACTTTGGTATAATTCGCTTGGTGCAAAGGCAATATCATATGTATGACTTAAATTTGGAAACCAAATGCTTGGGAAAATGCAACATACAAAGAAGCAGCGACACATATATATGTGATGTTCTGCTTCACCTATTTTCCCTCACTGTTAGAGCATTTGAAATTATGTTGTTTATACCAAATATTTCTAAAATTCTGTAAAGTCTTGGGTGTACAATTGGAGTCAAAAAATATAAGCACAAAGAATAAAACACAGAAAGCAAGGAAGCACTGTGTCTGCTTTCACAATCCATGGTGACATGGCTTCCTAGTGAATTTGTGTATGTCTTTCTTTTCTCCTAGTGCATGAATGTTCCTACTCCCTCCTTCTTATTCTCTACTTCTCTTACCTTTCTCTCTCTCTCTCAAGACATAGACATAGATATAGATATATATCTGAATATATCCATATAACTGTATCTTTTAATAGCTTTATGAAGGTATAATTTAGATACTGTATAATTCACCTATTGTAAATGTATAATTCAGTGATTTTTAGTAAATTTATGTGATTGTGCGATCATCATCAACATCCAAATTTAAAATACTCCTATCACTCAAAAAGTGCCTTTGTGTTCATTTGTAGTCAATTCCTGCTCTTACTCCTAGCCTTAAGCAACTACTGATCTGCTTTCTGTCTCTACAGTTTTGCCTTTTCTAGAAATTTCATGCGAATGGAAGGAAACAGCATGTAATTTTTTGTTCATAGCCTTTTCACTTGACATAATGCTTCTGAGATTCATGTATGCATGTGTTTCAATTGTCCATTCCTTTATATTGCTTAGTAGTATTTCATTATAGGGATATAACACATTGTCATAGTCTGTTAGGGCTGCTATGCCAAAATACCACAGGTGACATGGATTATAAATAGAAATTTATTTCTCAGAGTTCTGGAGGCTGAGAAGTCTAAGATTAAGATGTTGACAGTTTCAATGTCTGGTGAGAGCCTGCTTCCTGGTTCTTAAATGGCTGGTTTTTGTTTTGTTTTGGTGTGTCTTAACATGTCAGAAGGGGTGAGGGATCTCTGTGGAGTCTCTTTTATAAAGGCACTAATACCATTCATGAGGGCTCCACCCTCATGACCTGATCATCTTCGAAAAGCCCCACCTCCAAACACCATCATGTTGAGGTTTAGGTTCCAATACAGGAATTTGGGGGACTGCAAACATTCAGTCCATAGTATACATGTTGTTTACCCTTTATCATGTGCTAGGCATTTGAATTGCTTCCATTTTTTTGGCTCTTATGAATAATTCTGCCATGAATATTTGCTTTTAAGGCTTTCCGCTAATACATTTTCATTCCTTTTGGGCATATACCTAGGAATTGCAGGGTCATACTGTAAGTGCATGTTTAACTTTTTAAAAACCCGTCAAACTGTTTTTTAAAGTGGCTGCACCATTTCACGTTCCCGCAAGCAATTTATGAGGGTTTCAATTTCCTCGCATCCTCACCAACATTTGGTAAGTTCACCTGTTTGGTTACAGCCATCCTAGTAGGTGTAAAGTACTCTTCCTCCATATTCTTTTTACTCCCTCATTCTTTTCTTCCCAACTTGTGCCTCTAGTTGTTTGAGTTAGTACCGCAGGTACAGATCTTTCATGACCGACTATGGGGTTCCATCCCAATAATATTATAATATTAGGAAAATATCTTAACTCAAAACTGCATTTAATATGCCTAACCTACCAAACAGCGTGGCTTAGCCTGGCCTACCTTAAACATGCTCAGAACACTGTCATTAGCCTACAGTTGGACAAAATCATCTAACACAGAGCCTGTTTTGTAATAAATGGTTGAATATCTAATGTATTGAATACTGTACTGAAAATGAAAAAAAGAATGACTATAAGGGCACAGAATGGTTGTCAGGGGATCAGTAGTTTGACCACCTGATCACATGGTGGAGTAAAAGCTGTGAGTTGCCATCAGTGTTCCGCAGCAGGAGAGTATCATGCCGCGAATCGTACCGCATATCGCTAGCAGAGAAAAGATTAAAATTCAATATTCTAAGTACCATTTCTACTGAATGTTTATCGCTTTTGTTTGCACTGTTGTAAAGTTGAAAAATCGTAAGTCGAACTATCGTAAGTCAGGATCATATGTATTCATTTATATCAAATCTCATCGCTGGCCAATTCTTAGACAAAAAGGAAATGACGCTGGTGTGGATTCAAAGACTAATTCCCTTTGGCAATCCATTCTATTCTTTTTATAAATGTTCATGTTTTTCTTCCAAATGTTCTAGTTTCACATGTAGCAGAGTAGAAGAAGCAGCTTTAAGGGCCATGAAGTGTGTCTGTTTGGAACTAATTTAACAATGAGGTTCAGTGACATCTTGGTCACACCTGTGAGCTCTCCCCACCTAGCATGTAGGAACACTGCATCTTGTACACACCCTCTGTATATGGCAGAGTTGGAAGATTTCTGTTATTCTCTCAGTTGAGAGGAAAGATTTACTTATGCTAGTGTTCTGCTCTTTTGTTTTTCTACCCTAAGTATTTTGCCCTCTTGACCTGAGGAGCAAGCCTGCGAAACTGAGTTTCTCTATGTTCTGTATAGTGCCTGAGCCTAACTTGATTTAGCTTGGCAGTTTATATTTCAACAAGCCACTAGGAGCCAGGCTTCACCCTGGATGCCCATTAGAATTGCTTACTGAGCTTCAGAGCACTACTCTTGTCCCACTCTTGCCCCAGACCATTTAAACCAGAACCTCAAATGATTTTGGAATTGCAAAATGGCCAAAGTCCTTCCTTCCTGTCCCCAAAAATAGATATTTCAAAATTCAGTACTGGAAGTTTTAAAGATATGGGAAGAAACAGATAAAATAATCATAATAAGAAGTAAAAAAAGCATCCGCTGAAAGCCATGCTTTAAAGGTAGCTGGACAGTTTGTGGAATTAGGTGTGGATTTGGACTCAGAAGAGCAAGGTGATGATTCAGGTTCTGACCATGACGGATGTTTATAGGTTAGTCTGCTCTTAGTTGGACCCTTCCTGGCTCACATTTGCCTTGTGGTTGTGTTAGAAACAAAGGGATGATCTACCTCAAAGTACTTTAAAATGATATGTTTTTATAGAATTCCACATCTGCTAATTATTTTAATCATATTTTATTAAAGTTGTCTGGTCTCACTTTACCACACATTATTTGAATTTGTTTTTATCTTGTGTTTCCTCTTTTGATTGGGCCAAGAGCATGGGTTCTAGAACCAAACTGCCTAAGGGCAAATCCCAACCCAGTCCCTGATTCCATGTGGAACCTTCCATCGTTAACCTCCTTCAACCTCAGCTTTCTCCTCAGTAAAATGAAGAGAAAGTACCATAAAAGCACCTACCTCATGGTTTCATGAGAATTAAAAGAAACAATGATTGCAAAGCATTAAGGACATCCCTTACATACTGGGGACAGAAGAAGTGTTAGTTTGTCTTATCATTATTAAATAAAGTGAATGCTTAAAAAAATCCTGGGAGATTAGGCATTTAGGCACTTCACCCCAAGTGCCCCCCCCCCTTTTAAAGTAGGCTTCATGCCCAGCCTAGAGGCCAATGTGGGGCTTGATTTCATGACCCTGAGATCAAGACCTGAGCTGAGATCAAAAGTTGGATCCTCAACAAATGAGACATCCAGATGTACCCTAAGTGACCCATTTTTTTTTTAAGTTTACTTATTTATTTTGAGAGAGAGAGAGAGAGAGGCAGAAGGAGAATCCCAAGCAGGTTCCCCACTGTCAGCACAGAGCCCACTGCAGGATTTGATCTCACAAACCTCGAGATCATGGCCCAGGCCAAAATCATAACTCAGATGACTAACGGGATGAGCCACCCAGGTGTCCCCTAAGTGACCCATGTTAGGAGATTTTCATGTCTTGGGTGGTAATGCAATCAGTCTGAGGGTATTTTTTTTAGACTAATTTTTCAAATTAATGTCAATGTTTATAAAAAACTTTATTTGGAATTTCTTTATCATTATTGCACTATTGACTTTTCCTTCCTTACGGAACATGTGAAAGGAAGCACTTCATGCAAATTTCATTTTCTAAAATAAAGTGTAAGGAATTGTGATCATAAACTTCTACAGATCGCAGAAAACCTATTTCCCTAGAACTAAAATTTGAAGTTACCCAAAGGATACAGTTTAAAAAACCTTTTTATCATGGATATTGCCAAATAACCTACAACCCATAAAGTCAGAGAGAAAAGTAGAATGAATCCACATGTACCCATCACGTACCTTCAACAATTAACAATGCTTAGGTATGACCGACACTTGAAAGTGTCACGTAACAGAGGGGTAAAAGAATTCCAATCAAACTGAGTTGATATATTCCTGTTGTCGAAAAACACCCAAATAATACAAAAGTGTGTGAAGTACAAACAGAATACCTATATTTCCAATCATTTGTTAATAAACCCTTTAATCAGGATGCTGTATCAGTCAGGGCTTATAAAGTCACACAGTGTCATAATTTAATGAGTGATGGATAAAAATTCTGGTCATATCCTCACTGGGGATGGTTCTGACATATCGGTTACTTAGAAAATCTGATCTTTTCAGACTAAAGCCCTTTGGCTGCCACTCTGTTTTAGATCATCATAATTCACTTGTTTCTTCATAGATACGGATTACAAAATTTACAAGTTTCTGTCATTGTTTTCATGGCCACAGAGGGAAATGAAAACATGCATAAATAGCAAAATAAATGACTACAACTATATTATGGGATGGTTGCATTCTAATGAAGCTTTGGGTGAGGGATTACAAATGTGAGGAAAAGAAAGCTCATTATCTCCTGGTTAGGTTCAAGGACACTATCTTTCTGGATGAAAGGTGATTCTGGTATTCACATTTAGTACAGATTCTGAGCTGTGCATTGAAGGTTATGGTTTGAATTTTTCCCAAATTAGGTATATAGCCATTTCTGTCTGTGAGAGAAAATGAAAATTCAGGTCACATTTCAACGTGAGTTCATTTTTTAAATTGCACCTTCAGAAGCAGTGTCTACACAACCAACTGGCGTAGTTATCCTTCCAGAAAGCCCTTTCCTGTTGTCTCACTTTCCAGTGAAGATTGCATTTGTTTACCTTAGGCCCTGGGTACACCATGGTCATGCCATTTTATTTTAGATTCTGCAGAAATCTTGAGACCGCTCATACTTTTTTTTAAAAAAGAAGCGGTTATTTCTTGGCTCTTAATCTGATTCCACTAATTAATTTTAATGCTTTCTATTAGACTCTGTTTGCAATTTTCCAGAAATATTTGATGAAACGTCTTTTGCATCATCCACAACATTTTTAGTGAATTTTAAAGGAATATCCTAAAGAAGTGTTATTAAAATATAGTATACAAATTGAATTTGGGTCCTATATATACAGTATGTTCTAAAATATTACTGACTAGATTAGTTCAACAATTGGGCCACACAGGAAGTTTCATGAAGTTTAGACACTAGAAAAACATCTTAAGGCAATAGTAATTTGATTTTTTTCCTAAATGTGTTGCCATAGATTTTCCTAAATGTTTCACAAACAGTTATTAAAAGCACATTGAGAATCTGAATTCCCTTTGGGCAAAATGTTTTAGTACTTAACTTTCATTTAATTCAAAATTACATATGGTTAGAGTTGCCGAAAAACATCAGAAAATCATAACCAGCTATCACAACACCACATATTTAAATCAACGCAATGCAGTCTCATCAGGGGCACCTCAAGGTGCCTAATAATAAAAATAAATAAAAGCAATCATTTACTCTTCTTTATACTAGAAAAAAAGGGGCATTTTAATTTTAAGTTTATTCTTAACAATTCAAAAGCTTTTCTGAGATGCTATCGAGAGATTTCCAGTGACTGGTGAAATTTTGAGATGGGCTCGCTGCCAGAGAGAGAACAGGAGGGTTCCATGAAGGAATTCTTACAGGTTGGGGAATGTGAAGATCTATCTGGAGAAAACACTGATTAAGGAATTTGATCCAATGTCCCAGCTCATAGTTATATGCACACGCGCACACACACGCATACGCACACAAAGCATTGTTTATAAAATGAAAACATTTAGGATTATGTGAATTGGAACTCAGACAATTACATTTTATAATTTGAAGGATATGCAAATAGGTAATGGACTAACTACTAATGTACTTGGAACTTGCTGAAGAGGGAGTCTATGAAATGAGCCAGCTGGTGGATGAAAAGAGCCGGAGAATTATGTTTTATTTCTATTTAATGTTTCTATTTTAATTGTGCCTCTAGGTAACAGGCTTATAAATGGAAAGCCTGTCTTTTGTATGGAAGGTAGAATTACTCATCTAAAAAATTTTTAAATTGTAAGAGTTGAAAAATACCTTCAAGAGAATAATTTATCAAAGAAGAATACAGAGAAAATTTGCCAATACAAAATGTACCCAATACTATTTGTATAAAAATGCAAATTAAAGCTAGCATGTGTTTTAGTTGGCTTAAAGCAAAGGCAAGCTTTAAATTTTTCTTTTAGGCCCTATTTCAATAGAAAAATCTCTGATCTGGATTACAATTAGACATCTCTCTCTAAATCTATGTATCTTCCTTGCAATCAGCACTTTTCCAGGGAATTAGAAAATGTTTTTGATGGGTGCTAGTTGAATTGGTACAACGCTGTGGGCTTGGGTTTTTAAATCTAACTCATACTCTGCCACGTTTCTAGTCTTGTCCATGCACACTTTACTTCCAAGATTTGTACCTCGTTTCTACTCTCAGGGCATTGAGACTTAATATGCCGCTTGATTTACTTGGTGCCTGTGGTTTACCATCGCTTCTGAATAAAAACATTTAAATTAGACTAAAAAAAGTTCTCCCTTTTAGGGAAATCAAGGAAACAAATTCTGGGATCCAATAGTTTTAATTTCTTTATACAAAAGAGTGTTACCAAAGGGTGCAAATGGCAAGTAACCACTTCCTAACTGTGTTATTAAAATTTTAAAGTCATTGCACTGGAATAAAGCAAATTTTCTCACGTATTTCAAGGATTTGAGAGAATACTTTATAACTTTATAAGATTTGCCAATCTGTTTATGTGGGTTGGTGTAAAAGGAAGCTCAATCATGCTGATGAATGAGGACAAAGAATAATGTGTATTTTTCAAAGCCACGATAAGATGGCCATCTTTAGACAACACAAATTTTTCAATGGGGACCCGCCTCCTAGCAGTATCCCGTAATTAGAGGACAATTGCAGGTTAAAGAACTCCAATCCAACCAGTTGATTTTCAGAGTGTGGAAATACTGATTCAAAAAAAAAAAAATCCTGTTGCTTATTAGCTCAGATAATAAATAATAAATAAACAAATAAGTATGTCCATCTGGGTTTTGGTAAGTATAGGTGCTAAATCCAGATATTCGTGAAATGGGGAAAGGATTTAAGAAATTATCTCTTGTGAAGTAGAGAAAGTCTGAGATCCACTTCCTCCTCCTGAATTTCCTCTCCCTAAGGTTGCCAGGTCCAGGTGATCTTGACCAACACCCTGACATGGTGGCTCCATGTCGTAATCTTGTTATGGGTCCTCTTCAGAATCCCCACTTTGACTCCATCACCAGACGCTGCCCTTTTACATGCTAAGCCTTTTTCCATTCTTGCTCTCTTCCCACTCCCATTGCTGTTGTCTTGGTTTGGGCCCTTGTCTTCTCTTTCACAGATTATCACCACCGCTCCCTTGACTTTGTGTCTTTAATCTCATCTACTTCCAGTTCGTTCTCCATTCAGCCCTCAGAGTGATATTTCTATCACAGAGATCTCCTTGGGATGTTTTCAAGCTAAACATTCTGTGGTGGCTCCTATCTCCTTCCTGAGAAAATGGAAACTTCCAACATGGCCTATCGAACACTTTCTGATCGAACACAAAACCACAAGCCCAACAGCATCGCTGCCATTATGTCCAAGCAAGGCAGGCCTACTTGGAGCCCCTTCCATCGAGTCTTTGTGCATGTTCTCTCTCTCTTCTCTTCTCTGTTTTGCTCTTCCTACCCTTCTCATGCCCAGCATCTGTTGGTCTTCCAAGTATCATTCTTTCACTTGAAATGCTGAGTTGACCCCTTTCCTCACTCCACTATTGCCTCCCCCAAAAGTTCAGACCTTTGTTTCTGCTCCCATGGTACCTGGTTCCTCCTCCGTAGTCACGCAGGATGTTACATTATAGTTGTTTGCTTATCTATTTCTACTATAAGCATAAGCTGGTTAAGGTCAGGGAGGGTGTCATCCCCTTTGAGTATTTACAACACATAGCACAATAGTTCCTGAATATTGTTGGTCAATAAATCTTTGTTGAGTGGATGAATGTGTGAATAAGTTGCATGAATGGAACCAGATGAAACAGAGAGACTAAAAATGCCACAGATATTGAGAATGCACTGACCTGGTGATTTTCTGTATTTAGAATTCAGATTTTGACCTTATAGCTCTCACTAAAGAAAATCCAGCAGATATTAAGAGCAGTTGTTTTCCAAAGGAGATTTAATGCCTCAGATTTTGGAGAATCATGAAGGGATAAAACCATGAACACTATTTGCTACCATAGAAAAGACTTCAAATCAAAAACACTAACAACAACATTCACTGCGCTTACCCTTTCCTGTAGACAAAATAAAATGATGATGGAAAGCTCAGCAGGCTGTTTACAGATGTCTGAAAGATTTAGGGCTGCATGTCAAGGCTGATACTGGAACCATCTTGGATTGGCACAACAGGTGACTTCAGAAGGAGGCCCACCCTGGAGGCCCCAGAGCATGGAGAGGACTGGAGGCTAGAAATGGAGCAATGCTGGACCCATGAAAGATGGGACAGATACCGGTCCAAAGTGGAATCATATGGCAGCAAAGGCATAACATGTCTGCAGGAGAATCCAAACAATACTTTGCAGTTCTAAAGTTCTTTTCATCCTAAGAGCTCAAAGAACTTTGCTCTAGCTTCCTATGAGCAAAAACCTTGGGCTTAAGGCAAGGAGACTAATCTGTAAACAGAAAGTTTCAAAAGTTGCGAGTTACATTTATGATCTGGCACTTTTCCTGATTGTGAATCCCAAGAAATCACTAAAATGTCTTAAAAAATTTTTTAAACGTGTATTTATTTTTGAGAGGTAGAGGCTGAGCTTGAGTGGGGGAGGTGCAGAGAAAGAGAGAGACACAGAATCCGAAGCAGGCTCCAGGCTCAGAGCTGTCAGCACAGATCCTGACGCGGGACTTGAACTCACAGACCATGAGATCATGACATGAGCGGAAGTCCAATGCTTAACCGACTGAGCCACCCAGATTCCCCTAAAATGTCTTTTTTGAACTCATGTGACATTAACTGTCACTTCATAAGTCTTCACATTTAGGAGGAAATGTGTACCCAATCCTAGGCTTTGTTTATTTGTGTCAATTTAGAGTAAGATATAAGTGAATGTTACCACCAGATTTTTACCTTTCAACGTGGAATAAATGCTTCCCACCTGTTTAGTAAAGAATGATGATAGAAATGGCACCTCGTATGGAGAAAGTGGTGGCAAACTTATACCAAATAGGATACCCAAAATTGGATATAAAATTCCTTACTCTAACACTCTTTAAAATACAGGTTAAACCGGTGAACCACATCGATTAAATATATGCCAGATACTGGGCTAGGCCAGATCCTATATTTTCAAGTCAAGTGAAATAATTCCTGCCTTCAGAGTTTATAATTAAATGAAAGAGAAGAATAGGTCAACACTTAGGGGACACTGTTGTAGGTACACTGAACAGGCATACAGGAAGGATTGTGGGAACTCGCTAGGAAGAGGGTCCCAAACAGGTGTGTGTGTGTGTGTGTGTGTGTGTGCATGTGAGAGAGAGAAACAGTTTCTTGGAACTGAGTTTCAAGTGTTTGTTTTTGTTTTTGTTTTTGATAGAGCTAGTGGGTACGAGCATGAGCAGGGCAGGGGCAGAGGGAGATGGAGAGAGAGACTCTTAAGCAGGCTCCATGCCCAGCGCAGAGCCTGCCACAGGGCTCAGTCCCACGACCATGAGATCCTGACCTGAGCCGAAATCAAGAGTCAGATGTGTAACCGACTGAGCCACCCAGGCGCCCCAAGGAATTGAGTTTCAAAAACAAGCAGGATTAATATTCTTTGCAACATGTGTGGAGGATGGAGGCTTAAGACCTCTGTGCTGCTTTCCGCAGTTCATATGACAAAAGGGAAGAAAGCACGGGGTGGGGGTGGGTGGAGGGAGATGAGTGATGAACAGCAGGTGGTGTCACACAGGGCTTTGGTGTTAGGGTGAAGAATTTTAACTTTCTCTGAAAGCTTTGGACCCACTTAGGGTTTTAAGGAGAGGAAGGACGGGATCATATTTACATTTGATTAAGATTCCATTGGAAGCTGTAGGGAGGCTGGCTTCTCACAGAGTGGAACCAGAGGTAGAGAGACGGGGAATATGCTTGTACAGCCATCCTGCGGAGAGTGTGGTGGGGTCCAGTCCTGAGGCAGGACATGTGAAGTGGTTATGAGAGAGGACTTGGTGACAGGTGTGTGTGTGTGTGTGTATGTGTGTGTGTGCGCGCGCGTGCATGCATGCGTGCGTGCGCGCTCACACGACAGGGAAGATGTCAATTTGGTTTAAAATATTGCCAGGTTTTGAAATTTTTTTCTTAAAAAAGTACCTTTTCACATGTTTCTTCAAAATCTACTTTTGGTTGTAGTCTTCAGTAATAAAAGTAACTTGTCTCAATGTATAAGTTTTCTCATGGTTACCTCAATTCACTCAGAGGAGGGCAAATCTTGCTTTATAGACAGGACCTGTGAGCAGCTGACAGGCAATGATATACCAATCATAAGTGGGAGAACCAGGATACCATTTCTTGGTTCCGAGCCTAGAGTGTGGTTTACCAAGTATGTTTTCTCAGGGGGAGGCTGGCATGTCTTTCCTTTCCTGGGATGCGAGGGTTGGGTTTGGCTATCTTATCCCTTTGATGTAGATTTTACAGCCTATATTCTTAGAGAGAAAGAATTCCTTAGTGGTCCAAAGAAATTACTCTCTGGTTGGGGCTGCGGCTGCTTGCTTTGGCCTGGGAAACTCCTGTTGAGCCTGACCCACAGCTACCAAGAGAAAGGAGGGGTTTGCCAGTAAGTTCTATGACTCAGATGGATGGTGTAAATTTAATTCCTGGGTTCCTTATCCGTATCCTGGGCTCCTGCCTGCTTATAAAGTTATGCCTTATTGCTAGGGGAGTTTATGACTTGGATGTAATGGTTTCAGAATTTCCTCCAGGCCCTGCTGTCCCAATTTCTCTCACTGTCTTTCCTGCCGTCATCTTCACCAGCAGCTATTTCCTATGGAATGTTTTTATTAGAAGACTGGAACCATAACGTCAAGGTTGGCCAAGTTTGTCTTTTCACAGGCCAGGGTGTCTGCAGGCTGCTGTGTGAGGTTCTGCCACTGATTCCAGACCTTTAAGCCATGGCGCTCTATGTATGCAGTCAACCAGGCAACAGTGGTGCTGGCTTCACAATGTAATGGGTATTTGGTTTTTTTCTTCGTTGTTTGTGAAGTCAACGAGGCAACAGGCTGGTTTTGCACTGTGTTGGGTATCGTGTTTTTTCCATCTCAGTCAGACAGAGCACAGAAAATGTTACTTGAAAAGAATGGAAAAAACTGACTGTGGCTTTAAATATGGTCTTGAGATTAGAGAGTTCTGGAATGGAAATCTGAAGAGTGAACTCAGAACATGAGCCTTCAGCAGTGATATAAGTGGGATGATATTTGTAGTTGGAGAAACAGTTTGAAAATTTTTATAGTTATGTATTTATTTTAAATAAGAAACAGCTGTTAAACCTGTGATTTTACAGATATTAAGGCTTAGAATGGAATAATGATTTTTGTAAAGAGAGGTTATTTTATTTATTATTTTTTTTAGAGAGAGAAAGAGAGAGAGAGAGAGAGAGAGAATCTAAAGCAGGCTCCACACTCAGCATGGAGCCTGATGCAGGGCTCGATCCCACAACCCTGGGATCATGACGTGAGCCGAAGTTATGCTTAACCAGCTAAGCCACTCAGGTGTCCTCAAAAGAGGTTATTTTATTTTATTTATTATTTTTAAAATCTTATTTATTTAAATTTACATCCAAGTTAGTTATCATATAGTACAATAATGATTTCAGTACATTCCATCCCATACGTAGAACACCCAGTGCTCATCCTAACAAATGTCTTCCTTAATGCCCGTTGTTCATTTAGCCCATCCCCCCACCCACAACCCCTCCAGCAACCCTCAGTTTGTTCTCTGTATTTAAGAGTCTCTTGTGTTTTGCCCCCTTCCCTGTTTTTATATTATTTTTACTTCCCTTCCCTTATGTTTATCTGTTTTTTATCTTAAATTCCACATATAAGTCAAATCATATATTTGGCTTTCTCTGACTGACTAATTTCAGTTAGCATAATACCCTCTAGTTCCATCCACATAGTTGCAAATGGCAAGATTTCATCCTTTTTGATTGCTGAGTAATACTCCATTGTGTATATATACCTCATCTTCTTTATCCATTCATCTGTTGATGGACATTTGAGCTCTTTCCATACTTTGGCTATTGTTGATAGCGCTGCTATAAACATTGGGTGCTTGTGCCCCCAAAGGGATTATTTTAAAGAAAAATATTCATTCAGTGATGTTAGAAGTGGTGTAACTGTAGAGGACTTTGCGATGGATCTCCAGTACTCTTCCTCCTCTTCAGTTCTGGAAAGCCATGCTGAACGGGTGGGCTAGGAAAAGACCCTGAATGGACTAAGCTCATTGGTTCAGGTATAGGCACGTGACCTAAGATGATTCATTCACAGTGAAATTCAAGATTTTCCCTCAATGGGTGAAGGAAACAACCCTCATTCCTTCTGGATAGTCTTGTGTGGATGAGAGGCCTTGGGAGGGAGGCAGGAATTCATTTCTTTTCCCCTCCACAGGAAAGCTTTCCTGAGGATAAAATCGAAAAGTCAAGGAGGGCAGAATTTGGAGAACTGCAGAGAAAGGGAGTCAGAGCCCCGCTCAAACTCCCGTTTTGGAATTTTCAGATACTTGAGCCAATATAGTGTCTTTGTTGTCTTGTTTTCTGCTGCTCGCAGTTGAAAGCATCCTAGTAGGCCAGATTTGGCCATGTGAGGAAGGACACAAGCGTCCGAAGTTTAAGAAACACAGGCTTAGAGGACAAAGTTCAGACTTCTTCCCTTGCAGTCAGATCTGTAATAATGAAAATGATAAAAATAGTAATAATAGCTAATATTCCTGGAGGCCTTACTATGTGCCAGGCACTGTTCTTAGCATTTTGCACAGTATACCTCATTGAGGGCTCACAAAAACCCTATGATAAAGGGAGTCAAAAAATCTGGATTCTTGTCTTGCCTCTGCCTTTTGCTGGCTGGTGACTTTGCACACAGCACCTAATTAATCTGTGTCACTTGTCCGCCTCGGAGGATTGTGAGTACTGAATGAGATAATATGATCCAAACACCCTAGGGTGTTGCTTTTAAAGAATTACATCTCAGAGGTGCCCGGATGGCTCGGTCAGTTAAGGGTCTGACTCTTGATTTAGACTCAGGTCGTGATCTCACAGTTCGTGAGATCAAGTCCCGAGTCAGGCTCTGTGCTGACCGTGCAGAGCCTGCTTGGGATTCTTTCTCTCTCCCTCGCTCTCTCTGACTCTCCCACTCATGCTCTCTCTGTCGCTCTCAAGATAAATAAATAAACAAACTTAAAAAAATTACCTCTCATGTCTTATTACTTGTCTCCGAAAATTCTCTGTTCTAGGGCAACTAACCTCCTAGTTGTGCAAATACGAACACATGTGATTCTACTTCTTCTGTGAGAAGCCCTCTTTCTCCTCTCTTGTCTACAACCTGTCCTTGTTTCAAAGGCCGGTTCAAGACACACCCTTCCTGGCAGTTATCCTACCACCTGCCAGCTAATGCTGCTATCCTTTAAGGGACTGCCAGTGCCATTTACTGTCTGTCCCATTCACTGGCTCTCATCACATGCCAACCCCGTTGCTACTTAATTCTTACGTCCTGTTTTCCCACAAGAATGTAAATTTCTAAAGGACAGGGACCCTGTACTCCAGCTTCTAACTTATTACTGGTGCCATGATAACTAACACGGTGCCTTTGAGAAAATCCTTTTTTTGGCCTTAATTTATGCCACTGTACACCTGCTTGGAAGAGATGTAGAGAGAAAAAGTCATTTTTGGTCAAAGGCACAAAAACTAGTTGTTTTTCATTTTTGTTGAATTTAGCTACCTGTATGCTTGGCTCTTACCAAGTTAAATGCTGGCATCCGTTCCCCCTTCTTCACCCTCCAAATAATACAAATAAACAAAAAGCAAACAGTAATAACGACCAAGAAAACCCCCATGCAAATTAGAAGTAGCTAGTGATTCACGATGAGGAGCAGGATGGGTGTGAGTGGGTACAGAGAGAGCTGCTGGAGCTGACTTTCCTCCAGGTATCAAAGATGGCTGCTGGTGGCCTCAAGGAAGAGGCGGGTATCCTGTGGGAAGAAAAGAGAGGAATTCCCTGGAGTGTGAGTAGACACAACCATTTTCTTCTTCTCTAACACATTCTGGGCTAGTGGTTAAGGGCTCATGGTAGAGCTCCAGGCCCTGAACACATGTTTATAAGGTGCTCTGAGTCTCTTTGAGTTTAGATTAGGTGCTGGAGAAACCCAAGGAAGCATTATTTAATCCAGATGGGCACCAGGCTTTCTCCGTCTGCTGTCTTAAGTGCCATGAACATTTATTGAATCTCAGTGGTTGTTCTATGCCTGTTGAGGGTACAGTAAGTCACGATGCATATGTTGTCATTTCAATGAATGTTAAAACTTAAGAAACTCGACAATCACTTTTCATAGGTGTTTGGCTGGTTTCTTTGTTTTCATGAGACTTGACATTGGGTCCATGATGACCCGTTTTCAAAGCATAGAGTGGTAGAGACTGTGTCAGTGCCAGGAAAGTGGGAACCAGGGTTTTTCCTTTCTCAATCTAAGGGAAGGATGAAGCTGTCCTAAATAATAGATACTAATAATAATATACCTCTTTTCTGCACAGTGCTTTATGGTTTCCAAAACTCTTTCACATTTTTTATTCTACCTTGACAGGAAGTCGAATACTAAACAATCATGATGGGTGATCAATATGATGAAGATATGACACTCGATGCAGGGCTGGAGAGAATGTAGATGATCTACGCTGTTTGTTGGACAAATGTAGAGCTAGTGTCATTTTTCAATTGGACACATGCACATTTCCTAATTGCAAGAAAGGGAAACAAAAGCCGCCCACCTGTGTCTCATGAGACCCAGGATGGATGCTCAGTGGGCCAGCTGCATTCATTACCTTCGGCTTCAGGGCAGGCCAGAGGTGAGGGAGCTCTCTTTCTCATATCACTGTTATCAACTGTCTGATAAGTATGTCAATGTTAGTAAAAGTATATTTTAAGTTATGGAATAAGTAATTCGGAATGTATCTCAGATCCTTGGATGAAATGATATCCTGACTCTCCAGAACAATGCTCCATGTCGAGTCTAGATGCAAATACCAGAAATAACAGCTACCAGGTGAATGAATAAATGAAGTGAGATATATGTACACAATGGAATATTATTCAGTCATGAAAAATAAGGAAATCCTATCATATGCAACATCATAGATGAATCTTGAGGGCATTATGCTAAGTGAAATATGTCAGAGAAAGAGAAATACTGTATGATCTCACTTATATGTAGAATCTAAAAAAATGGAACTCACAGAAACAGACAGGAGATTGGAAGTTACCAGGGACTGTGGGGCTGAGGGAAATGGGGGAATGTGGTCAAAGGGTACAACTTCCAGCTATAAGATGAATGAGTTCTAGGGATCTACTGTATAGTATGGTGACTATAGCTAACAATACTGTATTGTACGCCTGAATGCTAATAAGAGAGTAGATCTTAAAAGCTCTCACCACACATATATATGCAAAGATAACATGTGAGATGATGGATGAGTTAGCTAATCTTATTGTGGTAATCATTTCACAACAAGTGCATATATCACCTTATATGTTTACCTTACACAATGTTATATGTCAATTCTATCTCCATAAAGTTGGGGAAAACCCCGATAAGCATAAACCACAACAACAACAACAAAAACAAAAACAAGCTCTCATGTTAAGCACACACTGTGTGTGTCAACTATGAGCTAGTTACTGTCGTTGGTCCCCTTTTATAGACGGTGATACTGAGGTTTGTAGAGATGAAGTAATTTATCCAAGGCTACCTAGTTAGTAATTAATGAAATTGGGATTTAAATCCATGCTTCTTGGCTTTAATAAAGCTCAATATGTTTAATCATTGTGCCATATGTGCACGAATGCTGATTGCAAAGCTAGTGGAGGGGAAATCTGTATTGGCTTCCATAGATACCTGTCAGAACCAGAATTTGGATCAAACCCTATGGTTCCGTGACCACAGGTCAACAATCCATACACTGAGTGAGACAGGATGGAGAGGAGGACAGCAAGGAACTTCAGCCTTGGCAGTACCAGAAAACACAAATTAAATGTCAACAAATTAGAGGCTTTTTTATGCAATGTAGCTTTATTAGCATGCCTATTTTACTGGGTAGATTGTTATGATGGCGATGGCCCTGAATGAATCAAGTCTTCCTGTGTCTACGCCCTTTGAATATGCAACTTTGCCACTTCTCACATCAAGGAAGTGGAGTCTATTTCTCTACTTTCTTGGATCTGGGCTGGCCTTGGGACTTTCTCTGACTAACAGAATATGGCAGAAGTGATGTTGTATGGATTCCAGAGCTGAGGCTTTAAGGGGTTTATGGTATCTACTTTCACCAACTTGAACCCTGAGACCATCATATTGGAAGAAGTCCATTTTAGCCTATTGAGGATGAGAGGCCATAGACTGAGGAAAAAATGGGAATAGAATGAGGTCCTTGCAAAAAGTGAGCCCCAACTGCAAGGCATGTGAATAGGGCATCTTGGATAAGTCGAGGCATCAGACAATGGCAGCCTTCTGAATGATCCCAGGCTAGACCAGCAGAAGAACTGCCTAAATTGGCAACTCACAGAACCAGGAACAGTAACAGATTATTGTGGGTTTAAGCTACCAGTTTGGGGTACATGATGAGAGAAAACAAACAGTTTTGATGATCTTAATAATACTTTAAATCAGGTAACATTTTGCAGCTATTTTCATAAAACCTTGAGGTATGCCAATCTAATATGGAGACTGATTGGCCCAATGCTACACAGTTAAGAAGGAACAGAGCCGGTATTGGAACTTAGGTCTTGACACAAGGTATTAAGTACTGGATCGTGAACATCAGTATTCCTTATTAACTTCGATTAAAAGAAAAAAATAATGTTGGTTCACTTGAAAGGTGTCTTAATTATGTACTTGATAAATTTGAATGACAGGAATTAAATACAACTATTAGTAGGTAATCATTCAGTGCACTCAGGAAGGTTCATGGAGACTCTCTATTCAGCCTCTGAAACGCATGAGTGTTCCCGGGCACTGAAGTCATTTATGGCTCTTTCTTTTTATTGCAAGGCTTGGTTCATGAGTTCATTGCTTACATTGGGAGGGACTTCCCAATAAGACATAATTATTAGGAAGTTACTTCTCTTTCCATTTAGAGTTTATTGAAGTAGCGAAAATAAATTTCATTTTAAAAGATCAATGCAAACTAAGTTAATCATTTAAAAATTCTGTAGAACATTTCCGGAGTATTATCTTACAGCACCACGGGGACCACTCTGCGGGCTTGTTTCAAAAACAAAGCAAAAGCAAAACAAAACAAAACTGAAGTCGGCTTCTCCGGAGATAAAATCTTTAACTTTTATCCAACTTAACACTCATTTCTAGCTTGATTCTCTTGATTAAACACCAAGAGCTCTCGTTGTTGTTTTTTTAAAAGTCCTATGCCATTAAGTTCTATATGTTTTTGTTTTCAAGAAAGGCTGTTGTTTTCCTTTAAACTAAATCATAAAACAATTGGCAAAAGTATGAGGGAAGGTTGCTCAAATAGCATCCCACATCCAAATGGAAAAGAACAAGGTCCCTGAAATGTATACATGGCTTCACCTCTGACCAAGGCTTTTTTGTTGATATGTCTGTAACGGTGTAGACATTTGCTTCTGGAAAATGGGAAGCGATTTGTAGAACTATTTGCTATTATCTTAAGCATCTGCTTGTGTGCTGGGATGCTTGTTTCATTTGAGTAAGCAGGAGCTTATTTTAACTATGAAGTGGCACAAAATCAATGAAAAAGTAGAAATAGTGATAATTTCATAAGCTGGCTTTCACTAAAATTGAACCGTATAGTATTGGTTGATAGAATTGTTTGCGATAATTTCGAATTTAAACATTCGTATATTCTCTGGGTTTACTTAAGTTGTGTGAATGTCTTTTCTTGGCAACTCAAGATGGCATTTAGTGTGTAAAGTCAATTATTTATTTAAACATGGCCTAGATATTGCATAACATGCAATGTGAAAGTGACCCTAATATGATTTCCTAGTTTTCAAAAAATCTTCCTAAAAATTCCATTGTTCTGTTGTGATTATGCAAATGAGAAAAAAAAACAGGCTTTGGCTCCCATATCCTGTTTATTAGGTGATGGTAGAAAATATGAAGGTTTTCAAAAAAAAATGTCCAATGTCTATTTGTTTCTAATTTCTTTCTGTTAATGTCACTGTAAATTTCAGTGTCATATTCCCGCACGTTGCTGCCCCTAATCTGACAGTGTCAGAGGATCTATCTTCATTTTCTCACTCGTTTCATAATCTAATCCTCAGCTCTAACATGCAATTAGTGCCCTCTTCGCCCCCTGCATACCAAACAGGCAGACTGCTACAGCTTTCCCTGTGCAATCCGTTTAGCGAGGCCGCCCGTAATGAATATGTACATTTAGAAGACCTCAGCGCAGAGGGTCACAGGCAATCAACCTTGAATTCAATTATGCGAGTCAAGGTTAATGACTCGCTGCAGTGGTCAGAGGCATTCAGAATCCTGCAGATTAAATCAGCCTGTCAGAGCTGACAATGTAGAAAGGACGGAATTACTTGTGTGAGAAACAGGGAATCGTGCAAAGATAAAATGGTGTCACTCCTCAACGAAGATTACATGGAGTTCTCTGTGGCAAATCAGATTGTAAATCTCCTCTGGACTTGCAATGTGATTAGTCTACATAAAGACGTTTCTAGATTGTAATACAGAGCTACTAATAAGACCTCCTGAACTCTACCTCACTAGGTAACTTCGTTTTTTACCTCATCATTAACATCTTCTGATTGTTCAGCGTGAAAAATGAAATTATTATTTTTTAAGTTATTTTCATGAAGTGTACCCTAAGTGATCTTTTATAACGTAACCCAACGTTCAAGTGGTAGAAAAAATTAAAAATATTTTTGACATATTTTTTACACTCCGTTTTCCCTTAGTTTTCTCTTGTGCTTTTGTCTTGATAATAGTAGAGCGAGTCAGGGAATAAAAATCAGAAATAGGTTAAAACAGTGCTGCTCATAAAAGGAAGTGTCTTGTGATTTAAAATAAAGTATGTGGATGGCAAAATTTTGTGATAACCCATTTGCAGAACAAACAAATACAAATTTGGCTCCAGAGAGGAGGCAGTTTTTTGTCTGTGTGCTGAGATATGCCTGTATTCCCCAAAGTCATGTGGGAGAGAAACTTTCCTTTTTCCTTCCATATTTTCGCTACCGCAGAGTCCCTGATTTAGATTCATTTCTGGCAGGAGAAGCCCTGCCCTGTGAATAATCATTAGCAAACCATCTCTGACATATTAAGAAAAAGAATGTCCATACAACTGTACATTCCTTTAAGTGACAGATATGTTCTTTAAATGTTAGGTTTCATTAAGACTTCAGTGATTTTTAAATAATACATAAAATTCAATAGGAAGGTTATTTTTCCTTCGTTTTCATTTTCTGTCCCTTTTTTTTCTTTCTCTCTGTGTCTTCCTTTCTTTCTGTATTTATTGAGCACATACAATGCATCTTGTTTGTATTAATGCAGGAGCAGGATGAATTATCTTAATCTGTAAGGAGCTCATAGTTAAGTGAAGGAAGAAGGATGAAACCAGCCAACAGGGTAATATAGAATGTAAGTGCCGCAGTAGAAGAGTATGTAAAATACTATGCTAGGTCGTGGATTCATTCACGCCTGTGTCAGTGTGTATGTCAGGCATGGAGGTGGTGTGTTGGGAACTGGGGCTCAGGCAGCAAGGACCACTTCACAGAAAAGGAAATATCTGAGTTGAGCTTTGAAGTATAAACAGGAGTTTCTAAGCAGACAAGTGGAGAAAGGCTAGGCTTAGAGAACACATAAGCAGATGTAAGATGTGTTTGGGAGCAGCAAGAGAGAAAGGAGAGGTCATCTGGGGCCTTGAGTGCCCCACACTCTAGCGTCAGTAACCTCTTGACAAATCTTGTCATAAAGCAAAACTAATTATCCAAACCAAATCCTGTCAGTCTTTCCCATTGATGTTTTCAATATCTCCGGGTTTTAAATGTTGGATTTGCCAAAGTAGACTTGAAATGCCTGTTATTTTGCATCAAATAATGAAGTGCAAAAATGTCCTTCCCAGCTTTATATGGGGAGACAGCAGGTTGGTGGAGAGGAGGATACACGGTCCTGCTTCTCTTTCTTCACTCTGGGGACTCACAGGGGACCAGCCTTGTGCCAACCAGGACATGAGATTTTCTATATTTTCTTTGGTAGTTTACATGTTTCTAGGAATTTGTCCATTTCTTCAAGATTGCCCATTTTATTGGCGTATAATTGCTCAATATATTCTCTTATCGTTGTTTGTATTTCTGCTGTGTTGGTTGTGATCTCTTCTCTTTCATTCTTGATTTTAATTATTTGGGTCCTTTGCTTTTTCCTTTTGATCAAACTGGCTAGGGGTTTATCGTTTTTTTAATTCTTTCAAAGAACCAGCTTCTGGTTTCATTGATCTGTTCTACCGTTTTGTTTTTTTTTTTTGGTTTCAATAGCATTGATTTCTATTCTAATCTTTATTATTTCCTGTCTTCTGTTGGTTTGGGGTGTTTGCTGTTCTTTTTCTAGATCTTTAAGGTGTAAGGTTAGGTTGTGTCTCTGAGACCTTTCTTCCTTCTTTGGGAAAGTCTGGATTGCTATATACTTTCCTCTTATGACTGCCTTTGTGCATCCCAGAGGTTTTGGGCTGTGGTGTCATCATTTTCATTGGCTTCTCTGTACTTTTTAATTTCTTCATTAACTTCTTGGTTAGCCCATTCATTCTGTAGTAGGATGGTCGTTAGTCTACAAGTATTTGTTATCTTTCCACAGTTTTTCTTGTGATTGATTTCGAGTTTCAGAGCATTATGGTCTGAAAATACGCACGGTATGATCTCGATCTTTTGTACTTATTGAGGGCTGATTTGTGTCCCAATATGTGATCTGTTCTGGAGAATATTCCATGTGCACTGGAGAAGAATGTGTACTCTGCTGCTTTAGGATGAAATGTTCTGAATATATCTGTTAAGTCCAAGCAGTGTAGTGTGTCATTCAGAGCCATTGTTTCCTTGTTGATTTTCTGTTTAGATGATCTGCCCATTGCTGTAAGTGGAGCGTGTCGAAGTCCCCTAGTGTTACGGTATTATTGTCAATGAGTTTCTTTATGTTTGTGATTAAATGATTTATATATTTGGGTACTGCCACATTTGGAGCATAAATGTTTACAATTGTTAGGTCTTCTTGGTGGATAGGCCCCTTAATTATGATATAATGCCCTTCTTCGTCTCTTGTTACAGTCTTTGTTTTAAAGTCTAGATTGTCTGATGTAAGTATGGCTACTTTGGCTTTTTTTTTTTTTTTGGTGACCATCAGCACGTAGATAATTCTCCATCCCCTTACTTTCAATCTGAAGGTGTCTTTAGGTCTAAAGTGGGTCTCTTGTAAACAGTATATAGATGGATCTTGTTTTCTTATTCATTCTGTTACCCTGTGTCTCTTGATTGGAGCATTTAGTCCATTGATGTTTCGAGTCATACTGAAAGATATGAATTTATTGCCATTATGTTGCTTGTAGAGTTAGAGTTTCTGGCAGGGTTCTCTGGTCCTTTCTAGTCTTTGTTGCTTTTGTTCTTTTTATTTATTTATTTATTTATTTATTTATTTATTTATTTATTTATTTAGTCTTTTCTCCCCTCAGAGAGTCCTCCTTAAAATTTCTTGCAGGGCTGGTCTAGTGCTCATGAACTCCTTTAACTTTTCTTTGTTTGGGACATTTTTTATGTCTCCTTGTATTGGATACATACAATACATACGCCTTGCTGTATACAGAATTCTTGTTCGTGTATGTTTCTGAGTCAGCACATTGAATATGTCCTACCACTCTTTTCAGATCTGCCATGTTTCTGTGGATAGGTCTCCACAGAAGACTTTGTAGGTTAAGGACTTTTTTTCCCTTGCTGCTTTCATGATTCTTTCCTTGCTTGAGTATTTTGTGAATTTTACTATGATATGCCTTGTTGATATTTGATTTTTGTTGAATCTAATGGGAGTCTTCTGTGCTTTCTGTGTTCTGATGTCTGTGTCTTTTCCCAGATTAGGAAAGTTTTCTGCTATGATTTGCTCACATAACCCTTCTACCCCTTTTTCTCTCTCTCATCTTCTGGGACCCCAATAATTCTGATATTCTTCCTTTTTAATGAGTCATTGATTTCTCTAATTTCTTAAATCATGCTCTTTTGCCTTCATCTCCCTCTTTTTTTCTGCTTCATTATTCTCCATAATTTTGTCCTCTGTATCGTGGATTCCCTACTCTGCCTCACCATCCTTACCGCCATGGCATCCATTGGAGATTGCAGCTCAGTTATAGCATTTTTTATTTCAACCTGTCTAGCTTTTTCTTCTATTATCTTTGCAGAAATGAATTCGAATCTATTTTCAACCCCAGCTAGTTTTCTTAGTACTGTGATTCTATAACTGGCTCAGACATTTGCTTGATTCTGTGTTGATTAAGTACCTGGCTGTCATTTCTTCATTTTCTTTCTTTTGGGGTGAATTCCTTCATTTAGTCATTTTGAAGGAAGAAAAGGAATTAATAAGGTAAAAATAATTAAGATTAAAAAATTAAAAACAACACACACATACACAGACACACACAAAATCAAAAAATGACGCTAGATCCTAGGTGTGTTTTGGTCTGGGTTTTGAAAGGGGCTTGATATATTAGAGAACAAAAGGGCAAAAGAAAAAAAAAAAAAAGGAAAACGTTTGAAAATTTGAAAAAATGAATACAATGAGATAGAATAAAATTAGATGATGGAAGTAAAATAGAATTTGAAAATTTACAAAAAAGGAAAAAATACAGTAGAAAAAATTAAAGAAATATATTTTTAATAAAAATTGAAAATAAATTTTTTTTCTCTTTCTGCATTCAAGAAAAAGGAAAGAAATGAAGAAGAAAAAAAGAAATTCGAATAGATGGACCAGCAAACAGACTGAAATACGATTGAAATTACATCGTTTTTCCCAGAAGTCAACCTAGGAAGCACTGTATACTCCATAAACTACGCAGGCGGAGAGACTTGTGTTCCTGAAGAGTGAGGTTGGCCCAGTTGGGTGGGGCTTAGTGTCATGGCTCTGTTTTCCACTAGAAGGCGCTGCTTAGCTCACTGGGATAGATTGTGGCGCTTTTGGGTGTGTATGCGCATGTGCGGGAGAGGTGAAAAGGGCGTCACCGAGGTACCTAGTCCCAGAGTATGGTAAATCTGTTCTCCCCATCAGCAATCAGGCACCAGTCCTCTGTCTCCGGTTCCATCCACTTCCCGCTTTTACTCTGTCCGTGACCAAACCGGCAAGTTGCCAGGCGGCACCTCCCTCCTGAGTTTTATCTCAAATGTGACTGTTTTTCCTGACCTCTTACTTCTGAGGGACTGTGGCTTTGACCCGTTCTGCCCTTCTGAGGGAAGGTCTCACAGAGCAATGGCCAGGTGCTGGCCGCACCCAGGAATGTTTGTGGGACTGTGCTGCTGATGCCCAGACACTGCTGCTGGGTGCCAGCCCACCCCAGAAAAAGTTCACGCGATCATGCAGCAGCAGCGTTTCAGGGATTGTGGAAAATCACAACACACACCTGGCACCGGGCTTCACCCTTAACGACCTTGTTCCAGCACCAGGGAATGTGGTTGTTCTCCAGGATCCGCTGAGACCTTTCCCCAGCAGGGGAACCACCTCTCCGAATGTGGCCCAAGGACCCCCGGACTTCACTCTGTCCCTGGGGATTCGCCCTTCTCACCAGAGCACCGCCAGGTATCGAGCTGTAGAGTTTCAGACTCTACCCTCCCCTTGTTTTTTTTATTCTTAATGGAATTTAAACCCTATCCTTTCTCCTTTCAGTCCCTGCGGCTGTTTCCACTTTTCCATTTTCTCTCCAACTGTTTTTTTTTTGGGGGAGAGGCTTTTCTCGTACTCCACCTCCTTCTCAGTCCTTTATCCTAAAGTGAAAACAGTTCCCTGCCCTCCACAGCTTATCTCTCCCCCAGTTCACTTCTCTGCGCCATGTACCTGCTGAGTTCTGTGGTTCAGGTTGTGCAGATTCTTGTATTAATTCTAAAATCAGTTTTCTAGGTGTGCAGGGTGGTTTAGTGTTGATCTGGATGTATTTCATAGGCGCGAGATGCAAAAGAAACTTCCATGCTGTTCCACCATCTTGGCCCCTTTACTCAGTGATTTTTAATGTTGATGGGGAGAAGGGAGGGTTGGAAATTTGTGGGAGAAGTCTTTGTTGTCTCAATTCCTGGCTGACTGGGAGCTGCCAGGGACTACTACTTGGTAATGGACGGGACAGTCTTGCAATGAAGTGAGGACTGTGCCGCACTGAATTTTGATACAGCAAACTCAATCCTACACCAGAGCCGTCACACATGAAGTTCCCCCCAATCTTCCTGTGGTTAGTGACTCTTCATCCTGCAGGTACAGGGTCATCCATTGTTGATGTTCACCTCTCCTTTGTTTTCTTACTTATTTACTGTTAGACTTTTAAGTCCATAAGAACAGGGACTTTTGTCTGACCTTTTACTATTCAGCATCAAGACAGGTCATCAGCACACACTTGGCACTCAGTAACTATTTGTTAAATGATTTTTCTTTTATAGATAGGGTTTTTAGATTTAGCAAATGAAAATACAAAATACTCAGTTCAGTTTGAATTTCAGATAGACAATGAACAATTTAAAAATTATAAGCATGTCCCAAATATTACACAGGGCATACTTATATTAAATACGTATGCCAAAAAATGATTCATTGCTTATGTGATAATTCACATTTATCTAGGCATTCTGTATTTTATTTGACAAACTTAATTTAAGTTATCAATAGCCTGAGGGTACACACACATATATACAGCCTACTGCCTCAGTTAGTGCCTTCCAAAAGTAGGCACTCAAACACGTGCTGATGTTATTTGACTTAAATGCATACCATTTTGATATAACTGAGGATTGAATCTCTCAACTAATAGATTTCATAAGTGATATCCCAGGGTAGTAAGTTTCCTCAGGAAAAAATAAGAGTGTTTCATTGGGTGTTTTGTCTAGATGTGGTTATTGGAGTTACTTCCAGTAAAAACTTGCCATTTCTTTAGTTAAAGCCTATAATTTAAAGAACTAATTGTGTTATGGGACATTAGCTGCTAATCCGTAAATGAGCTCCATAAGTCACCATCATTTTAAATGAGTTTGAAATTACTCATAGGAGACTTTGTTGTAAAAGATTATCTGGGTCATGTTGAAAAATGTCTTCTACACGGGATTCAATGATGTCAATGGTCAAGGAGGTGTCAGTGGTTTTATGGGGACTTGGGTTTCTTTTCATTCAATTTTGTCAGAATCCCAAACAAGAAAACGAATGGTCCAGGGCTAGTTTTTTGAGCCACATAGCCCAGAAATGGCAGAAATAATAAGAAGGCAGTAGCTGGGTTCCCGGTCCTAAGTTTGGCAGGTTCCAGCCATTCTGGTACCCATTTGGTGCCTGGGCGCACAGTGCTACACTCTCTAGGTCCTTCTCTTTTGTAGGTGGATTTGTCTGGACGAATCATAGTGTCTGGAGGAAGACCCTGGCTTCAGGCTTGGGATACTGCAGGTCTTTTGGCAGAAGAAGTAGTAAATGAAGTGTGTGAATGCATTTTTCTGCTACACTCCCAAAGGTAAATATAGCTGAAGGCGCAAACATATGCTGGGTGGAAGAATGAAAGAGACCCAAGGAAAGAAGAATGAAATTTGACTACCTCACGAGATATGGGTTAAACTGGAGATTCTGTTGAGTGGTCTGGTATACGTCAATAAAAGGAACTAGAGTTATATAAAGTTATTTAATGCCAGGAATTGTTGTTATTGTCTTTATCAGTATAGTTCTAATAACATTATCCTGAAGCATCAAAATTAAAAAACTTCATAGGATCTGAAATTTAATCTGACCCTACCCAGACCTTCCAAACAAAAGAATACCTATGTCTTTGAAAGTGTGTTGCTATTTTGATTTAGTTTACATAGTTGAGAACAGTTAATCTTTCAGAAGGTTTTTATATTCTTTATCCTGTAAAAATAATATTTCTGGGTCTGTGCCTGTTCAATAAGCCAAAATTGTTCTAGGAGAGCAGAGTGTAATTGTTACCAAGTTGTTTTCTGGTTGTTCGTGTTCTACTTTTATGATTCCTTGCCATATCTTTGTGCTTTTCTACTTTTTCCATATCTTTAATCTTATTCACCCCAAATCATTTTTTTTTCTCTCCTTATTCTTCTCCTGATTCTCCCAGGATTTCAATGTTTCAAGAAAGCCATCTGATTCTATTAAAAAGCAGACAATGAAACAAATGCTTTCAAGCCCAGACTAGCCTGGGAGGTCTGGCCAACATGGATACCATGGGACTCACAGGACACCCTCGTGATATACGGGTCACATGCCCAATTTAATTTTAGATTATTTATGCTAAGTCAACGCAGTCTTGAATTGACTACAATGTTCTATTATTATTCCCCAGCTCCCTTCCCGATCAGTTGAAGGTGATAGAGTTGGCTAGTTGAGTCTTTCCCAAACTGTGATTCTGTTTCCTCTGTTGCTTTGTGAATGAGCTGTGCCCTTTATAGAATCCTGGAAGCTTCTTTTAATGACCATTGATGCTGGTTTTCTGTTTTTGCTGCTAGTATAAAGTTTTGCCTCTATAAGTAAGTTAAAAATGGTTTGGTTTTTAGAAGTTAAGCAGCTAATAGTACAAAAGGTAAATGAGTATGGCGAAAGTAGTAAGGTGGCCCAATAATGATCTGAGTTTTAGAAACACTGGGTGAGGGTCCACTGATTGACTTATTCTGAGGACACTGCACAGTTTTAGCCACATAGCGCCAACTGATCAGGCTCCAGTTGTGCTAGCAGAGCTGCCCTTGCTTGAAGAAAGGAAGCAATGGGATTTTCAGGATCCATTACTATATGAATTATGGATTAAATCAGTAAAAGTTCTGAGTTATAGATTGACATGATGCATCCTGTCAAAGGACCACTTATAAACTTGGAAGGTTCATTTATGATGTAACATGTCAAAAGCCCATTTATTAAAATCTCTATGCCCTGGATTGATGATATTGTCTTTTCTCAAAATATATTTTAGTCTTAAGTGAAGGGAAGTGGAAGGAAAAGACAGCTTTCTTTTTAAAGTGACAGTTAGGAGAACATTTTAATAGTCCAGGTAAGCAGGGTGAAGGCCTTCCCTGAGCCATGGTTGTGGGAATGGTTTGTAGAAATATTAATGGGCAGAATCAATAGGCTTTAATCGCCAACCAGGTTGTGTCCTGGTTTAAAGGCCTTTGAAAATGGGGCTTGACCTTGTTCATTCTTACAGCTGCCCTCAGGGCCTGTAAGTGCGTTTTGCACACATTTGGTCTTTTCACACATAAAGGTTTTGAAAGGAAAAGAGTGCAAACCAGTTTTCGAAGGGGCCTCCTCATCATTAGTGAATGCTTGTATATAAGACCAATATCTTTATACATTTAAAAAGCTACAATATTAAAAAGTGCATATTGAATGTACAATGATACTAAAGATGAGAAATTGGCATGTAGTTACAGTCATGAAATACAAAGGGGAACTGGTGTTGTTAATTAAATGGCATAACAGACTGTGAAGCAAATTCTATATTGGGTTGATTCTTCTGGTAAACAGAAAAGATAAAGGATTCACTCATTCATCCATCTAATCTATAAATATTTATTGAGTACATTGATTATGGTTTTACAGATCAGCAGTACCAAGTACGGAGGTGGCCAGAACAGGGTGTGGACATTGTATTTTAGAAGCAAATGTTCTGCCCAGGAACTGTTAGCTAAATGGGATGTTATTTACTGGTGCAGAAAAATTAAAAACATAAATAACATTCCAGTGTCTAAATCTTTTCAATAAACACAAATTATGAGTTTTGTATATGTAAAACACAATCTCCCGGCAGAAAAACACTTTATTGATAATTTATGTTGTACCAAGTGTGGGGCAACTGCTAAAGTTCAAATCGTTTCCTAATTCTGTTTGCATTAATAGCAACCCCCCATAGCCAACCCAAATATATTTAGAGATTAATCTGCGGATAATAAATTAGTATCTGTTTGGTCAACTACAATTCATTCATTTCTAAATGGATGGCTTTGGCGTTACATTCATGTGTTTGACTTCCAGTTTGATTCCAAGACTACTTTTGGAAATGGCAACAAGCAAAGGGGGTGCCTCTGGTCCTACTCACACTGTCCCTGGGTATGGCCAACCCAGGCAAATGGTCAGAGTCAGGATAACATTCTTTGATGAGCCTAGACTAGGTCACAAAAAGGAGTTGCCTTCACCTCAAGCCCAATTCTTTCATACCAATTCATCCCAAAACACCTTAAAAAAATTTTTTTATTTGATTGTAGTTGATCACATGTTACATTACTTTATAGGTGTACAACTTAGTGATTTGACAAGCTTATACATTATGCTGTGTTCACAAGTACAGATACTATCTGTCTCATTAAATCACTCTTATAATATCATTGACCGTATTCCTTATGTTCTGTTTTTTATTCCCATAACTTCCTCATTCTGTAACTGGAGTCCAGTATCTCCCTCTCCCCTTTACCCATTTTTCCCAACGCTCCACCCTCTCCTCTCTGGCAGCCAGTTCTTTCTCTGTATTTATAGCTCTGATTTTTCTGCTGTTTGTTTATTCGTTTTTTTTAAGATTCCATTTACGAGTAGAACCATATGGTATATGTCTTTCTTGACATATTTTACCTAGCATAATACCCTCTTGGGTATCCATATTATCTGAAATGGCATCATCTCATTTTTTATGGTTATGTAATATTCCATTACATATATTTATGTGAGTGTGTGTGTGTGTGTGTGTGTGTGTGTGTGTATGTATGTATGTGTATAACATTTTCGTTATTCATTTGTCTACTGATGGATACTGAGATTTCTTCCATATCTTGGCTTTCATAAATAATACTGCAATAAATGTAGGGATGCATGTATCATTTTGAGTTAGTGTTTTCCTTTTCCCTGGATAAATACCCAATAGTGGAATTAATGTATCATATGATATTTCTATTTTTAATTTTTTAGGGACCTTCCATACTGTTTTCCACAGTGGTTGTACCAATTTACATTCTCACCAAAAGCACATGGAGATTCCTTTTTTTCCACATTCTCGCCAACACTTGTTGTTTCTTGTCTTCTTGATTTTAGCCACTCTGACAGGTGTGAGGTGATGTCTCATTGTGATTTTGATTCACATTTTCCTGATGATTAGTGATGTTGAGCATCTTTTCATGTGTCTGTTGACTCATCCCATCTTCCAAATCCATTCTCTACCTAGCAGCCAGAAAGGTATTAAGAACAAAACAACAACAAAAATAGCCCACCTAAATGGAATTGTGTCACCATTCTATGGAAATGTTAGAGTGCATTCAGAAGAAATGCCGACTCTACCACAGCTGATCCTACTTAGCCTGTCTCCTTTTGCTCGTCATACCCCAACCACATTAGTCTTTATTCTGTTCTTATAGACCCTAAGCTCTCTTTCATATGTTTTGCATAATATTTTTCTCCAGATTGAGGTCTGGTGGGCTCCTCCAGACCCTTCAGGTCTTGGCTAGGGAAGCCTTACCTGATCACCCAATATGAAGTAGACTACCTCCTTTCACCCACTGCTAATATCACTCATAACATCTGATACTTTTCTTCATAACACTTATCATAATTTGCTATAATGTCTTAATTTATATCTTTGTTTATTATTTGTCTCCAGTCTGAGGACCACAAGGGCAAGCAAAATGCTTCTTTTGTTGACCATTGAATAATTAGCACAGATTGAATATTTGGCACATAGGAGATAATCAACAATTATTTGTCGAAAATGTTGACTATAAATATCTGTTCATTCAGATTCAACAAGCCTATTTTTGTTGAGGTGCAAACCTTAGATAAGACTTACACGGTTGTACCTTTGTGGACAAAAGGATTGTGAAAGCTCAGGGTACAGTTTGTGCTCAATAAGGTGTTTTGTTTGCATCCCTGAAACGGTGTTGTGTGGTGAGAGCAATATAGTATAAGCAGTGTGTAGTCTTTGGCTCAGATGTTTTCCTTTGTTACTTTAACCATTATTGAGGACAGTCTGAGCTGCTTGGAATTAGAATCTCCTGTGGTAGAGACACAGTGGCCTTGTTTGCTCCCAAGTCCTTGAATACGTGCTGTCTCTCTGAACCGTCTGTTTTCAGCTGGAACCCTGGCATATACTGGATGTGAACATGTGAGGCAAGATTAGTGTGAGTTTAATAAAGAGCTCAAAGTAAACTGATTTTGATTTAAACCTTGGGTCAGAGTGGAGAAAGAGTCTTTGCAATTGCCATATGAGCCAGCCTAGCTCCTTTCTTTGAGGGTCTCCAGGGAAGTTTTAGGGTTCCCTTTGATGTGGTTCCCTTGATTCCTACTTGACCTTAAGGTTTGGGCTCAAGGCAGAAAAAGGAGAAAAACCATAGACTAGAGAGAAAACCCTAAGAGTGAGTTCTCATATTTCTATAAATGGTACTGTTATTACCATTTTTAAGAGAAATAAGTACGGTAACAGCTTGTAACCTGTAACCTCTTTACATATTCCACTCAAGGGACCCCAAGTACCCTTGAGTTTAACTCACGCTGTTCTATCTCTCTTTTTTTTTAATTTAAATTCAAGTTATTTAACATACAGTGTAGTCTTGGTTTCAGGAGAACCCAGTGATTAATCTCTTACATATGACACCCGGTGCTCACACCTAAAAGTGCTCTCTAAATGCCCATCACTCATTTAATGCATCCTTCCACCCACCTCCCCTCCATCAACCCTTAGTTTTTTCTCTGTTTAAGAGTCTTATATGGTTTACCTTCCTCTGTTTTTATCTTATTTTCCCTTCCCTATGTTCCTCTGTTGTGTTTTTTAAATTCACATGAGTGAAATCATATGATATTTGTCTTTCTCTGACTGACTTATTTCACTTAGCATAATACCCTCTAGTTCCATCCGCATTGTTGCAAATGGCAAGATTTCATTCTTTTACATTGCTGAGTAGTATTTCATTATATATATACACCACATCTTCTTTATCTATTCATTAGCCTTTGGACATTTGGACTCTTTCCATAATATGGCTATTGTTGATGGTGCTGCTATAAATATTGGGTGTATGTGCCTCTTGAATCAGCATTTTTGTATCCTTTGGATAAATAGTAGTGCAATTGCTGGAGCATAGGGTAGTTCTCTTTTTATTTTTTGAGGAGCCTTCATACTGTTTTCCAGAGTGACTGCACCATTTTGCATTCCCACCAACAGTGCTAAAGGGTTCCTCTTTCTCCACATCCTCACCAACATCTATTGTTTCCTGAGTTGTTAATTTCCACCATTCTGACAGGTGTAAAGTGGTATCTCATGGTGGTTTTGATTTGTATTTTTCTGATGATGAGTGAGTGATGTTCTTTTCATGTGTCTGTTAGACATTTGGATGTCTTTGGAAAAGTGTCTATTCATGTCTTCTGCCCATTTCTTCACTGGATTATTCGTTTTTTATGTGTTGAGTTTGGTAAGTTCTTTATAGATTTTGGATACTAATCCTTTATCCGATATGTCATTCACAAATGTCTTCTCCCATCTCTCAGCTGCCTTTTAGTTTTGTTGATTGTTTCCTTCACTATGCAGAAGCTTTTTACTTTGATGAGGTCCCAACAGTTCATCTTGCTTTTTTTTCCCCTGCCTCTGGAGACATATCAAGTAAGAAGTTGCTGCCTGTTTTCTCCTGTAGGATTTTGTCTTACATTTGGGTCTTTCATCCATTTTGAATTTATTTTTGTGTATGGTGTAAGAAAGTGGTCCAGTTTCATTCTTCTGTATGTTGCTATACAGTTTTCCCAGCACCATTTGCCAAAGAGATTGTCTTTTTTCCATTGTATATTCTTTTTAACTCATGCTCTCTTCTGCATGGCAGAATGGGGGGTGAGCACAGGAAGACCTGAGTCCCCATTAGAACTTGAGAGTATACTACAGCATTAACTATGGCATTGTTCACTTGTCTGGTCATATTTCCAAAATGGGCATATGTGAATACTTTAGATTTAGATGGACTGAATATTTGTGTACTTCCCTCCATTCACATGCTAAAGCTCTAAGTCTCAGTGTGATGGGAAGTAACTAGGTTTGGGTGAGGCCACAGGGGTGGAATCTTCCTGAATGAGATTAGTGCCCTTATGAGGGGCAAGCTCTCTCTCTTTCTTTCCACCATGTGAGGATACAACAGGAAGGTAGCAATCTGCAAAAGGAAGAAGGTCCTCAGCAGAATCCACCATGCTGGCACCTTGATCTTAGAGTTTCACCCTCCAAAACTGAGAAATAACTTTCTGTTTTTTTATGAGCCACCCAGTCTATTGTATTTTATTATGTCAACCAAAACTAAGATATTATTTCTGTTCTTCTCTTACTAACTCCTCATGCTAATATTCTGGCTAATGAACCCTTACTTATCTTTCAGATCTAGTTAAAAAGCCATCTCAAGACTTTTAATGCAACTACTCAAAAGGGTGCCCCACCCATTATCCCTTTAGCCTTTAAATTTTCAGCGTTTTCATGTCCACCTTTCAACTGTCACTGCCAGCACTGTGTCACTTTTCCTGAGGGCTTTTTTTCTGGGATCAGACCCTATTCTATCACAGGCAAGACAGGTCAGAAGTGCCACGGAATTAATGGCTCTTGAGCAGCTCTCAAATAATACTCATTAGGATTTGGTGTGCAAATACCCCGGCTCCCTCACCCTTCAGTGGTATAACATCGAGGTGCCTGTTTGACCCTGGATCCCTGAGTTCTCAGCAGAATTAAGTGCTATCTACCTACAGTGGTAATATAATTGATAATACACCCTTTTTAGGCCACCTTTCCTCCCAGGCTAACTTCCCTACTATCTTATATTTACTTGATTCATTTTCAAAGAAGAAGAAGAAAAAGGAGGAAGAGGAGGAGGAGGAAGAGGGGGAGTGGGGGGGGAGAAGAAGAGGAGAAGGGGGAGAAGGGGGAGGAGGAAGAGGGTGAGGATCAGTTGGTTGAGTGCCTGACTCTTGATTTATGCTCAGGTCATGATCCTACCCATGATCAGGGTTGTGGGATTGAGCACTGTGTTGGGCTCCATACTAAGCATGAAGCCTGCTTAAGATTCTCTTTCTCCCCCTCTTCCCCTCTCCCCTGCTTGTTCTCTCTGTAAAAATAAAAGGAATGAGAATAAGAACAAAAATTTATTTCTGTTATTTCTGTGCCATTAGCATGGAGAACGGTGCAGGGCACACAATAGGTATTAATTATTGAATGAACAAAGGATGGAAAATTACTAGCTTTTTGGGGTGCCTGGGTGACTCATATGATTAGCTGACTGACTTTTGACTTCAGTTCAGGTTATAATCCCAGGGTCGTGGGATCAAGCCCCAAGTTGGGCTCTGTGCTGACAGCGCAGAGCCTGCTTGGGATTCTCTCTCACTTTCTCTCTCTGCCGCTCCCTAGCTCCTGAAGCCCCTGCTGGCTGGGCCTTCCTTTAGTTCCTCCTCACCTGTGCCTTGGGCTAGAGGACATACCCAGACCAAAACATCTCCTCCCATATTTCTCTATTTTTGATCCTGTATACAAAAGCCTAAGTTTTCAAATAGAATTTGAGTTGCTCATTTACATGTTAAAATGAGCCCAAAGGACTTCATAAATTGGCATGTTATTATTTTAAGTGACAGAGAAAATTACACTGAGAAGTTAAGCCCAGTTTCTTGATGGCTCATTTGTGAAATCAGAAAATCTTATTTTTTTAAAGTTTCAATTTCTATTTTACTTACTGTCAAAATAGTGACTTTGTTTTTATTACCGCCCAAAGAGCCCATTATCTCTTTCATCACATGAGACTGCCCAAAATAACATGTCTCATTTAGAGGGACAACTCAAAAAACCATGCTGTGAAGGGTTGTGGTTTTGTTATGGAATCTCTCAGGCTTTGATTGGTTGAAAGGAACTTGGAAAATCTATATTATTCACTAGACTTAAAAATCTGGTGAAGATTTTACTTTAGGATTTAGTACTTACACAGCTTTGAGCAAGATATCCAATTCCATGGGAAAACTGTGGGTTAAGAATGAGCTCCATTTCTTATTTACTGATCTGGGGCACTTAAATTTGCTAAACTTCTGTTTGACTGCCAAGCAGAAATAATAATAACAGTATCCCCAAAGGGCTGTTAGGAGGATCAAGGAAGATAGTGCATATGTATTCGCTATGAACCATTATGCAAAGCTAAGCATGTTGCCTGATACAGAAGAGGAATTTAATAAATGCCTGTAGAATGAAGGAAGAAGATACTATTTAGAAACTTCAAATCTACTCAGGCCCATTTAAAGAAATGATTTTAAATCTTGATTAAAGATGAAGCAATTTTTCATAAAGTATAGTTCATAAAACTTATTTTCCTATATCTAAACTTAGTTTAAAATTTTTTACACCAAGAGTTGTTTAGTAGGAACCCAATTGTTCTCCATGACTTGAGTTTCCAAAGTTTAGTGATT
>PITB01006554.1:0-88345 GCA_004024585.1 Paradoxurus hermaphroditus
GGGGGGGGGGGAAGGAGCCACAGGACGGAGGCTCCAGGTCGTAGGGGGCGGGCGATGCGGGGGGCCTCAGCGGCAGGGCAGAAGTTCGCAGTGGGCCAGACCCCAGTGAGAAAGGGAGGCTGGAAGGGGGCGCTGAGGTCCCCCGGGGTGGCCCCGGGTACACCTCCGAGCCCTCCGGTCCCTGCCCTGCCCCTGTCCCCGCCAGGGTAAAGGAGGTGGGCTCCCAGAGTGTCCATCCACTGCGCCTGCAGACTGAGGGCTGCCTCTAGGTTCGGCTCGGGGGTGGGGGTCTCATGCCCCCCCCAGGTGGACGGCGAGGGCCGGAGGGCAGGCGAGCACCAGGCTCTCTCGGCGTCTAGAGAAGCCTGAGCCGAGCCTGGCTGGGAAGTTATGGCCGGGATCCGGGGTCACGCAGCCCATCCGGGGGTGTCGGCTAGTTTCACCCCTTCGCACTGAAAAGCGGAGCCGCCGGACCAGTGTCCCGTGTGAAAACGGGGCCATCCCAGAGACAGCACAGGGCGGGGTGCCTTCCACACCCCTGGTGAAAGTTTGGAAGCCAGAAGTAAGCCAAACACAGAGATGGGGAGACCCACGCCCCCAGCTCCACCTCGGGATGGCATGAGAGCGGGGCCCTTGCGTTTCCGGAGACTGCCTGTCCTCGCGGGACGGCTGCTCCCCGGCCCCGAGGCCGGCCACCGGGACACCGCAATTCCAGAAAGGCGTTCCTTGAGCGGAGCTGGGTACAGACCGGGCGCGAGGCTCTGGCCGCCCCAGCCCGTCACCCGCCTCCCAGACACTGGGGATGCATCTCTGAAGGTGCGGAGTGTTCTCTTCTGAGAAAAAAGAGAAAAAAGGGAAGACGAAGAGTCGCTTACCTATACAGCGCAAAGACACCACCGTGTTCGAGGAACAGACGTCACTACAAAAGAAAAAGAGGGTGTTCGGGTCACTAGAATATGCGAGGAGATGCTCGACTCTCAAAATACTCAGGAAAAAACATTTTCTTCCCATGTTCTCAGTCCCCTGCCTCCCCCGACACAGAAGGGCCCGCGACCGAAGACTCGAATCCGGAGAGCAGTGTCTGGGGGACACCGGCACAGAGCAGACACGGAGTCCGAGCCCGGGTTTCGGGTCACGGCTGTGCGACCTCGGGCTGGTGACTTAACCTCTCTGTGCCTCGTCTCTCCCAGGGGTAGAGTGGGGTAATAACAGTGCCCGTCACAGACTGGTTGTGAGAGTAAGCACCCAAAACCTTGAGCTGTCACCTTTATTCCCAGAACTTAAACCACCTCCGGCTTTGCACGGAAGCCCTCCATAACCTTCCGGGTTCCTACGACGGCTTCACACTCACGGCACAGAAAAACGAGACAACCGGTCATTTGCTCGGGAGCCAAAGAAAAGTTACTCATGGGGGATTAAGTGTTTGAAGCACCAGCGCGCTCCGTCTCAGAGAGAACGTTCCCCTACCAGGTTGTGGGGGAGACAGGCAGCGGGCCGTGGGGGCCACCCAACAGGACCGCTTTCCCAGGGTCCACACGGGGCCCTGACCACAAGCCTTGCCCAGACCACACGGTGGCCAACAGCCCCCTCTGCTGGCCACCAGGGGTGACGGCACTTGCTCACCAAGCCCTGTGTAGACTGGCTATGATAGTACCAGCCCCCTTCGAGAAAACAAAAAGCATTAAGATACCGCCTCGCTTCCCGGCAGCATCCAATCCAGAGCAAAGCGCTGCCTCCTTGAACCTCCCCCAAATGACTCAACACAAGCCCAAGTCCCATATATAAAGTCAGCTTCAGCCCCCCTCATGGAGACGTCCCCCCGGTTCCAGGGACACTGCGTGTCCCAGTGGCTTCCGGCTGCGGGGCATAGCAAGGCCGAAAGAAGACACATTCCCGTGAAAAGAAAATGTTTGCTAAGAACGATGAAGCTGATTCCTCTATGTGGAGGGCCACCGTCCGGCCACCAGGATGTGGCCATGTGGCGTCCGTGACCCGGGCATCAAAGCAAAGAGAAGGCAGCCTCCCCCCGCCACCCTCTGCCCGGCAGCCACCTTGTGAGTCCGCAAGTCTCTTGTGGAGAGGTGGCTACCTTCCCTGCCTGCCCAGCCCCGACCCTGCACGTGAGTGTCCCCAGGAAGGACAGAGACACTCGGCGTCTACAAAGAGCCCGGGCAGCTGTGTTTAGCTGCCCGGGCAGGCAGACCACAGCCCCGCTGTTTCGGTGCGCGCACCTGGCGAGCACAGCCCTCCTCCTGCCGCATTCCTGGGGACAGCCAGGCAGGGCACCTTGGGCGGAAGTCGGCCCCCTAGCCGCCGCGGCCAGCAGCCGCCAGGAATGCAAACCCGCCACCGGCCGACCGCTCGAGGGGAAGGGGGGGCGCCTTTCCTGAGTCACTTCATCCTCCCCCAGAAGTGCGGCCCCTGGCACCTGGCCCACGGGGCGGTGACAGCTTGGCCGGCCACCTGGGGATGAGTGATGGCGACCCGGGAGCTGACCACGGCTCGTACACAGAGGACGCTGAGTGACTTTTACCCGAAAGAGCATTCAGGGAAACATGGTCAACAGTAAACACTCGAAACGCATGCGAGACGGGACAAGCAGCCTAGGCGCCCCCCCGGCACCCACCCTCCTAACCAGTCAGGCCACCAACCATGCCATCCGTCGTTCAGATTCTCTTCCATCCGCCGGACACACTGAGACCCGCCCGGGGCCACAGGCTGGCTTCGAGATACAGGACACGCGGGCTGAACTGACCGAGCCGCTCCCTCCCAGGCCCCCGGGATGCTGGACACGCCCGGCACAGCGCCTCGGACAGGGTGGCTTGGGGGCCAGTGGGGGGGGGCCAGCTGTCCCTGCTGCTGGGGACTGAGGGGGCCCCTGGGAAGCAGGACTTGCCGGCTGAAACTGGCTACATCCCAGGCACAGCGGGATGAGTTGGTCACCGGCCTCGGGACCCTGATTTTCCCTGGGGTTCTTGGAGAGACACCCCGACACGCAGGCCGTACGTCTCTAATGTCTGGGGAGTAAAGACAGGCGGCGAGACGACTCTCCATTTTAATTTTACCGTGTTCTCTGGTGCCAGCCGGGCCCAGGGCCGAGGGCGCGAAGAACCGGCAAGTGACCCCTCGCTGCTCCCCGAGAATGAGCCCCCCCCAGCCTCGAGCCCAATCTCCCCCCCGCCCCCGAGAGAAGCGCAGCGATCCCGGCATCGCGCTCAGGGAAGCCCGCCTCGGGGCCGCGACTCCCCATCGTGTCTCCCGCTCGCTCTCGTTCCAAGATTCCTTTAAGGAAAGAAAAAAAAAAGAAACACCCAGATACCTGTGGTAGAGTTTCTTGTAGAGGTCCACGCTGCCGGCACTCAGGTTCAGCTTCAGGAAGCTGGTGGCCCCGCTGTCATCCACGACCCCGTGGCTGGAATAAAAACTATTCCTAAAAGAGACGGGAAATCTCAATGGAAATAACGGCTTCATTACAAGCGATGGCAAATCCCACGCCGAATCACCATTCTTCTCTCGTGAGGCGTTCGGATTAAGAGGGACACCTCAGCACGCGGGAAACAGAACCACAAGCTCTGATCAAGCGACGAGGTCTAATAACCCGGAACCCGGAACCCGGAAGCGTCGGGTGAAAGCCCTCGCGGGCCTTTTCCTGACCTAGTTTGGGTGAGGAGAACGGGGGTGTGAGTCCACGTAACCTAAGGAAACGTACAGATGTTAAAACACCGCCCGCTATATAAAGTCCCGCATTTTGAGACATTCCACTGGCCAAAGTGCCAAATGTCTTTTTTAAAAAATATAATTTGTCGAATTGAAAAAAAATTGTCAAACCGGCTCACCTACAACCCCCAGTGCTCGTCCCAACGAGTGCCCTCCTCAGCGCCCGTCACCCACTCTCCCCCCTCCCCACCCCCAAAGATGCCAAGTTTTTTATCAAGCGGCAACTAATTTTGACAACCGGCACCCGGAGAACCCCCCAGTACTGCGCAGAAGTCACACGGAGGCACCCCAAGGAGGACGTGGTGGCAATAAAATCACACAGCCATTCCCCGTGTGGCCAGATGGCTGCCATGCACGCCAAGAGACACGCTGGGGGGTCCCTGGCCGGGAACCCCAGAGAGGGTCCCTCCTGCCTCTCCTCCTGTCCCTGTGGCCACACGCAGGACTGAATTCTCTCCCAGTCAGTGTGATGTCACCTGTCTCCCGTTCAAAGGCTTCAGTGCCTCCCCCAAGCACGTACGCAGTGAAGGTCGGTGCCCTGTGACCTCTCCCAGCTCCCCCCCGCCACCCCCCAGCCAAGGACGCCCGGGGAGGTGAGGCTTCGACGCTGCCTAGAAGCTCCTTGAGAAAAGGAGTCCTCGGCCAGCGTCCTGGACCTTGGTGACCTTGGCCGAGGACGTCCCTGAGTAACGGAAGGGGATGGAGGTCCAGGAGGTGGCAGGGCTGGGAGGGGCGGTGAGCCTCGTTCACCAGGTGCAGGGGCCGGGGGCTGCGGTGGGCGCCTCCTGGCTTCCCCGCCCAGCTCCGGGAAGGAGACAGAGGCCCCAGCAGCGGCCCGGGGGGGGGGGGGGGGGAGCGGAGAGACTCTTCCCTCGGCTTCTGTGGGCGGGGCCGTGCTCACCGGTAGCCCATGTCCTGGCACGCGGCCCTTCCGTAGCCCTCGCTCCAGTCATCCTGACACACGGGGTGCCACGACTTCCTCTGGGACGAATACACCTGCAGGATGAAGTTCGGTCCGTAGAGACGAACTGCAGCAAGGGAGAGGCTCTGTGAGATTCGGGGGGCGCCCGCCACCACCCGAGCCCCTGCCACCACCCCAGGGGGCGCCCAACACCACCCAGCCCCCACCACCCCCACACAAAGGCTCAGAGGCAGCAACACTAGGTCCCCTGTCCCCACGGCACCGGCCACCCACGAGGGGTGCCACCAACCTACCCCTTCCCGGTTCTAAAGGGCTCTTTACCCCAAAGCACTGACAGCAGGTGTTCGCACAAGGGCCAGGAGGTAGGAAGGCCTAAGTGACCAACGACGGATGAACGGACGCAAGGTGGCCCATCTACCCCATGGAATGTCATCGAAAGGAACGCAGCACTGACCCCCCTACAACACGCCTGAGCCTGGCAGACATGGTGCCTAGCGCAGCAGCCAGACAGACTGGGGTGGGGGGAGAGGGCGGAAGGAGGGACAGGGCGGGGACAGGCAGGGTGTCCTTATCCTCAGATCGGCCCGCCGAATCCCGCATGTATCCGTGAACGTGTAACAGACCCTGAGTTGTACGCTCTAATGAATTCTACAGTTTGTGAGTCAGACCTCGGTAAAGCTAGTTTTCAAAATAAATGAATAATATAAAGTTTTTTCAAAGGTCTTTTTTCCCAGTTTTATTTATTTATTTTGAGGGACAGAGATAGAGACAGAGAGAATGAGCAGGGGAGGGGCAGAGAGAGAGGGGGAGAGAGAGAATCCCAGGCAGGCTCCACGCATCAGCGCAGAACCCGATTCTGGGCTTGAACCCATGAACCATGAGATCACGACCTGAGCCAAAACCAAGAGTCGGACGCTTCATTGACTGGGCCCCCCAGGCGTCCCCCAAAATGATCTTTCAACAATCGTTTTGAACAACAGATCGACCCCTCTTGCCCGACACCCCGGACCCCGGCAGAACTCCGGTCTCTAGCTGTCCGGGATACAGCCCAGGCTAATTCCAAACTCCGGGCCAGCGGCCTCGTTTCCGGAGGTGTTTCCTACCGGCTCTCCCGCGCCTGGAACACGCGCGTCAGGCCCCCGGGAGGAGAGGCCGCCCCCGGCGTGTCCACACCCAGGAGCATAGGGCGCGCCGTTGTGGGAAAGCGAGGGCTCCCGTCCAGAAATGGTCCCCAGGGTGTGTCACCGAGGCCCACGGAGTCAGCGGGGCGGTGACCGCTGGGAGGTGAGGACGGTAAGAAACCTGCACCTGCGTATTTGCTCTTTCACGTACAAACTCTCCGGAAGGAGAAGCAAGAGACGCCTATTGCCGCTGAGAAAGAAACGTGATTGGCTGGCGAACGGGCACGTGACCGTGCGTGCGCATGCGCGTGTGTTCCGAGGGCGTGTGCGCCTCTCTTGGGACCTCCTGAGTTTGATCTGCTCGGGCACGTAAACTCAAAGCGTTTAAATAAACACAACGGAAACATCGAGAAGACAGGGAGAGAGAGGAGACGGCAACGCTCTGTCTCGCCGGAGTTCCTCGTCGCGCACAGGCGCGTGCGCGCGCGGATGGCAACGCCGAAAGCCATCACGGCTCCGAGCCTCGGCGCCCCCTACTTGAGAAAATGGCGACAAACATGTCATCACCCACTCAGAGGCGAGGCGGTGTGTCGAAAGTTTAACGAGCAAGGGGGTCACTGCCGAGTGCAGATGCTCTCCGGGATAGAGCCAAGGCTGTGCCGGGGGAGCTCGAGGGACAGAGGTGTCAGCCGTGGACACAGCTGACCCCACGGGCCGCACAGAGCCGGGATCCAGGGCCCATCCTCCCCACCCCCCCACCCCACCCCCGGGGAGTCCCACCAGCCAGGGCCAGCGGCGTGCCCCACACAGGCGCCACGACCTGGCGGGGAGGACGTGCCGGGAAGCAGTCTTCACCCTGAGGGCCCAGGAGAAGAAAGGGACCTACATCCTCCACTTGCCACAGCCCACCCCTGGGTTTAAATTTTTATGTACGTTTTTGAGAAAGAGACAGAGTGCAAGCAGGGGGAGGGGGGCAGAGAGATGGGGAGACACAGAATCGGAAGCAAATCCAGGCTCTGAGCCGTCTGCACAGAGCCCGAGGCGGGGCTCGAACCCATGAACTGCGAGATCATGACCTGAGCCGAAGTCAGAGGCGTAACCGACTGAGGCCCCCGGGCGCCCCTAGTCTGCCCCACGTTTAAACGAAGCCCTGAGGAGTTAGGAGAAAATGGACGGGAGAAGAGGAAAGCTACTCGTGAAATTTGTGCTGATGCCTCTGTCGCTACAATTTTGAAACTTCTGTGTGCTTGAAAACAAGCGGTTGTTATAGAAACGTGTCAGCGTGCACGGCAGGACCCAGGGGGTGGGGACGCAGCACCGCAGCGCCACGGCCGTGGTCCCCACCTGCCTGGTCGCACTTCCTGCCAGGTTCTGTGGCAGGAGGGCAAATTAAAAGCTTCCCGAGACAAGTGAGCCAGCGCCAGCCTGGGGTCGAGGTCACTTACATGCAGTTAGACGATGCCTCGCTCCTCCACCTCCGCCCCCCCACGCCACCCGGACACGGCCGGGAACCAGACAGCCCGTGTGCTGTCCCCCCGGCCGGTGCCGGACCGAGGTCAGAGCCACTCGGGGGTGGCCATCCGCGGACAGAGCACCGCTCCCGCTCCGGCGCCGTTTCCCGTCACGGCCACTTCGCCACCCTTGAATCACTCGTAACAATCGACAGAAAATACTAAAAGCAAAGCCGGGCGCCCGCGCGGTGACGACAGATACGCAGGCTTTAAAGGTGAGCTGGCTTTGAAAATGCATAGTGCGCTCCCCACCCTCCACGCTAAATACTTGGCTCACGCAGTTGCTGCGAGGTGACGCCCTGCGCCAGCTGGGGGCGCGCTGTCACGGTGCCCCAGCCCTGCGGTCTCCCTCGGACCGCGCTGTGTGACGCTGGGCCAGGAGCACGCCCTCTCTGAGCCCGGCTCCTCATCTGCGATTGGACCAAAGGTACAGCCTCCAGGTAAGCGGTTCAGTGACCCCCTGGGCGGCCGTGCCGGACACAGGCCCGGCCATCGGGCCCGGAATGGGCCGCGGTCTCTGCGGCGGACACCCCGGGCAGAGCGGTCGCGTCCCCAGGCACAGGCGGGCCCTCGACTCACCGCATCGGTTCTCGTCCTCCCCGGCAGGGCAGTGCAGGACCCCGTCGCACCACTGAGAGGCGCTGACGCAGGTCCCCGAGGAGCCGCACTCGATCCCGGACAGCAAGCACTTGTTCCCCACTGGCAGAGAGACGGGAGGGCGACGCGGTCAGCCGGGGCGCCGGGAGCACCGCACGCGCCCCCCGCCCCTCCCCCTGCACCCGCGCCCACTCCCCTCCGCGCCCCGAGCAGCAGGACAGGGAACTCTCCCCCCTTTATCTTAAGGAGTGATGTCACCATCGGCGACTGAAGGAAACAGGGCGGCGTCAGCAGCAGGGCGGCCCCTGGGTTAATGAGCTGATGCCGGCAGCAGTGGCAACAGCGCACAGAGATCCGGACACAGGTGGCCCCCGGGGCGGCGCCCAGCGCCCCAGAGCTCCGGGCAGACCCTCCGAGGCCAGCGCTCCGCCAACAGCTCAGGATTCTCACAACCCGCGGGGCGGGATGGAGCAGGACCGTGAGGTCGGATGAGAATGAGGATTCCCGTGTCCCCGTCACCAGTGTCACCAAGCAGAAGCGAAAAGCCCCAGCCCCAGAGGGCAGGAGACCCCTCGAGGACGCGCGCCTGCACTTACTGAACTTCCAGAGCAGGACGGCAGCCAGCACCGCTCCGGCCAGGACGGCCCCCAGGGTGAGGGTGACACACAGCGCTTTCTTGGCCTCTGAGGGGAGGGGGCGGGCACAGTGTAGTCGCAGAATTTCTTAGCGGTCACGCTCTCACCCTTCCCGAGGCTCGCACAGTCCGGCGTGGCAAGAGGCAATCTTTGTAAATTTATTTATTTATTTTGAGAGAGAGAGAGAGAGAGAGCGCAAGTGCGGGAGGGGCAGAGAGAGGAAGAGAGAGAGAAAGTCCCCAGCAGGGAGACAGAGAGAGTCCCCAGCTCTGCACACAGTCCCGATGCGGGACTCGAACCCACAAACTGTGAGATCACGACCTGAGCCAAAGTCAGATGCCGAACCAACTGAGCCCCCCAGACGCCCCGTAAAAACTTTTTATACACTGAAAAATGAGACTTTTAATTTAAAAAAAGGACCTGGGAATTCTTGGCTTCTTGCCCCACTCAGTTTTATCCTTTTCGGAGCACAGAAACAGTAGGAAGCCGTGAGATGATGTAACGTATACTTGTGTTAAGCTCTTTTTTTAAGTACGATCTTAAAATAGTCGAATAAATGATTAATGTAAAAAAATTGCCCCAAAGAAAGAAAATGCCTTGTTTTAGTAATTACAAGCATAGGGGCGCCTGGGGGGCTCAGTCGGTTCAGCATCCGACTTCTGCTCTGGTCATGATCTCACCGTCTGTGAGTTCGAGCCCCACGTCGGGCTCTGTGCTGACGGCTCGGAGCCTGGAGCCTGCTTCGGATTCTGTGTCTCCCTCTCTCTCTGCCCCTCCCCTCCTCACACACTTTCCCTCTCTCTCTCTCTCTGTCAAAAAATGAATAAATATTTTTAAAAATTTAAAAAATACAAGCACAGGACAGCACTAATAGTGTCCCGCACCGTCGCCCCCCTGGCAGTGGCGTTCAGGGAGAACAAATTGTCTCGCTCAAGCAGTTTAGCGACTGGGGGCCACAGACCCACAACGTCCCGTCCGACGTGGCTGTCTGCCCTCCAGTTCCTTATCAGTACATTCATTAAACAGCTACGTCAACTCAGGTGCTCAGCAGACAGGGGCCAGGGGCCGCCGTGCGGAGAGGGCAGGCGCAGGACATGCCCCTCGCTGCGCAACGTTCCAGCGGGCAGTGCCGACATCAGCATTCTGGTTGGGGGAGGAGCACCGGGCTCGCGTCTCCGCTAAGAGTAAAGTCACCTACAGGAGGTCATCGGGTGCTCTCTAGTCGAAACAGAACGGCCGGCCGCTGGCGGTCGGAGCGTGAGCCAAAAGCCTCGAAGGTTCCAAGGGCAGGGCCAGACACGGCACACCCAGCAGTCAGTGGCTGGGAGGGGGGAGGGGTGGCAGAAGGTAGAGAGGCAGAGGGCAGGGAGCGGGAGAAGGCATTCGACAGACCCTCCAAGCCCCCTCAGTTTACAGGAAGACGGCCAGGTGGGTGTCCTGGAGTGCGAGGGAGGCCCGGGCCCCCCACCCGGACACATCTGTGCTTCTGGAAGTCGCCCGGGAGTCAGGTGGACCGGGGCTGACCCGTCCGCTCGGGCTCAAAGCCACGCCTCTCATCCGTTCGTTCGCACGCTGCGGCCGGCTCAGGGATGGCCTGGGAGCCCGCTAACCGGACTCCGGGGCCTCGATCACCAAGAACTCGGATTCCTCTGGGGGAGAGGGGCGCGTGAATTTGCAGTTCTCACAGGCTCGCCGGGGAGGCGGAGGCCGGCGGGCTGAGGAGAGCCCTGAAGTTGGTCCTCAGCACTGGGCGTACGGGGGTCACGTCTCAGGGCTGGGCAGGGCGGAGTGGGGGCGGGGGAAGCTCCCGGGTAAAATTCCAAATGGCCAGTTCGACTCCTTAGCCAAGGACGGTTTCTCCCTTCGGGGTGCTGCCCTGCGCGCTGCTCTATCCAGGAGAAAACCCGCGCCCGGTGAGCTACGAGCTGTTAAGTGAAGTATTCCTAACCTCCCACTGCTCCTCGTGAGGCAGACAGATCGCCGTGGGACACCCCCACCCCCATCCTGCCTTCGCTGCGCAGGCATCTGGCAACCGGCGTCTGGTTGGCCCAGACCTGACTCGGGGCTGGCTTCCATATGCGCTACTGCTGAGTTTCATTACAACTTACTGTCCCTGTCCCTTCAGCCTGCCGTCTCTGCAGCCCTACCGTGCCCAGGGCCAAGTACCTGCCTCACTGACTGTCAACCTTCAATTCTCCAAACCCAGTCTTGAAGAGGGGCACGCATGGGGACGCGCGGTGCCACACTGAGGACTGTCGCTATAGCGGATAGAGCCGTCACGTCCCCAAAGGGCCCTTGCACGCCTGAATCCGCGTCACTTCAGTGACCTGCGAAAGGCTGCCGAGGCTCTGACCGGGCTACGTGCTGCACGATCCCAACCCCGTGACGTTCTGAGAAAAGCCAATGTCTGGAGACGAAGCGGACTGGTCGCCCAGTGTCGGAGAGAACGAGGGAGGGGCGAGGGGGATTCTGAGGGCACTGAAACTATTCTGTCCTCCCGGTGCCGATGGCCACGCCCTGATACCTTTGGCAAAACCCACGGGACATACGAGGGGAAGACTACGGCCCGCAGGTAAAACCCTGGGCTTTGGTTAATGACAACGGACCGATACCGGGTCATCGGTTGTAACAAGACAAGCGCACGAAGGCGGGAGGGGCGGACAGACTCGGGGGCGAGAGGAGTGTGGGTGGAACTCCGGGCTCGACTGTTCTGTGAGCCTAGAACCTGCTCTACGAAACAGTCTATCGAGTAAAACATCGTTTCCGAGGCCAAACGTTAAACTTCCAAACTGTGCGTGGTTTCTACAGAAGTCAATAAAGAGGTCTTACAAAGAGCAAGTTCGCCGAGTTCGCTCAGCTAGTTTGGAGTTTTTAAAGGGCAGTTTTGTAGGGCAGAATCCCTCGTACAGTCACTGATAAGGGCGGTCCGGATTCCTGTCCCGCTGCCTGTCATCGCCAGGGCTCCCCGCCGAGAGCAGAGGAAACGCGGGTGCCGGGCGAGTGGGCTCCTCCTGTCTGCCTGGGGTGCACGGGCGCTGGTAGGAATCCCACCCCATGAAGGTGCTGGCCGCAAGAGGGGACCCTTGGTTTCTGACCACCGCCCTCTTTTCCTGGGAGGCCGGTCCCACCGTCAGGAGCTCCCTAACCCTCTTCGCCCTGGCTTCCTTCCAGCCGTCATGCTGAGCTAAGACGGGGCTTCCCGGGCTCGGTGCTACTGACACCTCGGCCGCGTCACCCTCGGGGCGGGGGGCCGTCCTGTGTACCGCAGGCGTTCAGCAGCGTCCCTGGCACCTGCCGGTCACAGCCTCTCCCCAGTTATAATGACCGGACACTGCCCGATGTCCCTGGGGGGCAAAATCACCCCCGATTAAGAACCACTGGTCTCTACCTCCCCGACTACCACCAGAAAGACACTGGTGCTGAGGCGACCGTTTCCTTGATCTGAGAGGGACCGGGGGAGGGAAAGGGGGGCCGCAGAGGACAGGAGGAGGGATAATTGAGGCGGAGAAAGACGGAGGGGGAGGAGGTGTGGGGATAAAAAAGAGGAGAGGTGGGGGCAACCGGGGGGCTCGGTCGGTGAAGCGTGCGACTTCGGCTCAGGCCGTGGTCTCCCGGTTTGTGGGTTCGAGCCCCGCATCGGGGTCTGCGCTGACAGCTCGGAGCCTGGAGCCTGCTTCGGATTCTGGGTCTCCATCTCTCTCTGCCCCTCCCCTGCTCTCTCTCTCTCTTAAAAATAGACATTAAAAACAAAAGTAGAGGTTGGCAGAGAGAAGGAAGGACCGAGAGGCATTTCCGAGGGGGCGAGGGCAGGAGAGGGAAGCGTCAGGGTGGCATTGAGGGGGCGGTGCTGGCTAAGGGCTCCCGTGTGCCTGTCCCTAGGACTCCTCTCTGTGCTTCGGGATGTGCTGCTTCATCTGCGAGGGGACAAGCCGCGCACACGTTTGCGGACACACCGCCGACATAAATGTTCCTCGTGCGGCCACTCGCACCAGTACTAGTGACACTGGTCCACGGCCCTGCCCGTTCACCTGGGCAGGTCTCGACACGCCCACCAGCCTGCATCAAAATCCGGGAGGGGGGCAAGGAGCAAGGGGGTGAATGAGAGAGTGAGAACGAAGCATCAGAGGCCCCGGCGAGGGACAGCCGCCCTCGAGCCCTGCCCCTGCTCTACGCCTGCTCGGCTCTGTCCGCGGCTTCCTTTTCTATTTTATTTTTTCAGCGTGTATTTATTTATTTTGAGAGAGTGTGTGTGAGCAGGGGAGGGGCAGAGAGAGAGAGAGAGAGAGAGAGAGAATCTGAAGCAGGCTCCGCAGTCGATCCCACAAACTGTGAGATCAGGACCTGAGTTCAAATCAAGAGTCGGACGGTCAACAGACTGAGCCACCCAGGCCCCCCCGCCCCCGTCCACGAGATCGTGAATGCCACGAGTTACTTCCGCGTGACAACCACACCAGCCGCTTCGTTCTCGGAGCACAAAGCCCTCGTCCAGCGTCTCGAACACGACCCGCCGTATCCAGGGAACCGCACCGCAAAGAGGGTGGACAGGCCCCGCGGGCAAGGGCAGGACGGGGATGCCCGGGGTGCGGCCAAGGCCGGGGCAGGAGGGTTAAGGGAAGTGAAGAGAGGGCTTCGCAGCCGGGCGGCTCCCGGAGGACCCCGGGCAGGAGGCGAGAAGGGCGGTGACAGCTGTGGCAGCGAGGGAGAGCGGAAAGGCACCGGCCCGGCCCCCGCAGACGGAGGACGGTCGGCCACAGAGCGCACTGCAGAAGACAGCCCACGGGACCCGCGCTTTGGTAGGAAGCAAGCGCAAAGGGGTCTTACTTGAGGTGCACACCGTCCCGGACGGGGACTTGGGCTGCATGCGGCCACCGGGCGTGGAGGTGTGTGTCAGCACCCTCGGCGTGTACTGGGGCACCGTGGGCGGGTAGTATGGAGCCGGGTACACCGCGTAGGCGCTGGGGACCGCGGCGGGCCGCGCGGGGTACAGGCTTTCAGGCTGGAATCCGTGGTTTTCATAGTAAGGTCTGACACCTGCCGGGGGCCCCTGAACGACAAAGAAGATGAACCGCATGAAGCCCCAATTTCCCTAAAGGTTCCACGTTCATTCACGGCCCTCAGGCAAGGCACTGAAAAGGTTGCTGCAGATTCTCGTCGGGCAGAACGCGGAACTTACCTACAGTGAGAACTAGCCCGAGCTTTCGATTAGTCGTCAGTAGTTTTTGTATCTGTTTGGCCACTAATTATTTTTTGAAGTCAAGAGAAAGTAATGGTCAACACCGCGGTTTAGTAAGAGAAAAAAAATGAAAGAAAATCTGTGTCGAAGTCTGGGAATGGGTCCACGCCCGACCCCGGGGATGGAGATTCTCAGAACCGTACTCTCAGGGGGTGCCAGGCGCCTGCGCTCACGACCTCCTGGAAGCCTGGCCAGACCCCCGGCGATGGGGCCGGTATGACTCACGGACCCATTTTGCAGAGACGAACGTGAATGATAGAGGCTAAGAAACTTACCTAAAGGGCCACACCACCCAGGCTAGTCTAAAAGTTCTTTTTCTGTCTCCTCTTGGGAGCCCGACGGGTTCTGTCGCCGCCCCTCTGAGGGGAACCGCAGGGTCTCGGCGCACAGCGAGGGGGAGGCGCTGCCCCAGCCGGAGCTTTTTCTCCCCTGGCTCCATCCATCTTCTCCAAATGCCCTTCTCCTCTCCTTCTGCCCAGACGCTGCCTTCTCCCGGCTGCCCCTTCGAGACCCCAGCGGGTCCCCTGTCTCCACCCTCCTCGATTGCCCACGGGCCGGGCCACGCTGCGAGGCCACCCGGGCCCTCCCGTCCTTCTTCCCACCCATTCGTTTCTTCTCCTGTTTCTCGCTGACCGTGGCCTCCGCTCACACTGGGGTCCTGAGCCGAGGCAACGCCGCGCTCGCGTTCTCAGCGGGGGCCCCCAGGGAAGCGACGAGGTCCAGGCGAGAGCCACAGGCGGGCTCTCGGAGGTCACCTCTGCTTAATAACTCACCGACGCTCTCCCGCAGAAGTCCAAAGATTGTAGCTCTGCACCAGAGCAGCGGACGGAAAGGGAAAAGTATAATCTTTAATCTAAATGGGGCACCCGAGGCGGGGGAAAAAAAAAAAAAAGTAGCACATGTATTTGGTCTTTATCGGAAGCATCTAGGAACAAGCCGTCCCACCCGGGAAGGTCGTGGCAGGCCCGGCGGCCTGTCCCAGCCAAGTCCTGTGCGGTGGACATGAAATCTTAAACGGATGTGGTGGAAACAGCCAGCGGCAACTGCGCGAGGGGGAAAGGCTAAACACAACTCGGCATGGAAGACGCGCGTTCCCAGGTATGGGGCGAGGCAGCGGGCTACACCGGGGAACAAAGATCCTGCATTCGTCTCCAGAGTTGTTGGGGGGCGGGGGCCCCCAGGGAGGGGGACGGTCAGCCCAAAGCTACACTCGGTTTATCGGGACACCCGGCTCCGCAGGGGTCTGCCGTCCTTCCCCGGGGCTTCCTCCCAGCACCCTCCCGCCCCGTTTTCTTCCTCGCGTCTCCTCCTGAAACCCGCCTGCGGGAGGGAAGACAGGAGGCCCTGGTGAGCAGTGCGCACACCCGACAACCGCCCCCCGGCTCCGAGCACTCGCGGCCACTGTGCGCCCGCGCCCGGAGAGAGGGCCCCGACCGCGTCCGGAGAGCACACGCGTGCCCTGCAGCGGCCTCTGAAAATGCTGCCCAACGCGCCCCTCGGAAAATAACAGCCGGAATTCAGGGCACAGAGGAGAGGCCGCGGGGGTAATGATTAACCACTTACTGAGTTCAAAGCCATCCTGAGCTTATCAGCAGCATCAGGCGACGGGAGCGGTTTGGAACGTTCGAGGTGACCTAGAAGACAGAACGAGAAGACTGTAGTATTCCCACGCCGGTTAGATTTCCAGAGGCACGCGGAGAAAGAACTAGAAGACTTTCTAGGTGAGCGTTAGCCCTCTCCAGAGAAAACGGCAGTTCTGCCCGGCCCCCTTGGCCCTCGCCTCTGCCCCACACGACACACGAGGAAGGAGCCCGGCGCCGGCCTGCATTAGGGGCCAAGGCCGGCGGCAAGTAACGCAGCTCTGGCCAGAGGCTGCCCCCTGCGATGGAGGATCCTGGCGACAGAAGCGGGCACGAGGTGCCTCACGGACCCTCCAGTTCAGGCGAGGTTAACGGTGGGCAGAGACCTGGGGCCGGCTCGTGCCAACACCCCTTCCTGGAGGTACCGCTGTATCGGTGCCTGAGCCTCTCCGCGTCTGGGACGGAAATGGACGTGGAGTTGGGCACGGTCCCGTCCGGGTGAGGATTTAACGAGGGGGTCCCCGCGAGCAATAGCCGGCCGGGAGATGCTCCTGCAGAGGCCCCACAGGGACAAGGGTGGGGGTGGGAGGTAGGTGCCCCCCGTGGAGCAGGTGGTCCAGGACTTAGTACCAGAGGGAGCTCCCACCGGACTTCCTACCTAAGCCACACGGAATCTCCCACTTCGTAATAAACACACGTGAACAAACTCCTGTGAAATGCATCCACGCGTGCCCATTACGCCACGTACTCCCCCGAATCCAAGCGAATGTTCCAAACTGACCGTTTCGATAGTTTCTAAGGTTAGCAGTAATGAAAAGAAGGCGCCGTTGTTTGCAGATGTTTGGGAACAGTTGACGGAAGTCTCTAGAAAAACCATCCACACGGAACACTTTACAGTAAAGCCCCATTCTGGCATCGCTCTCGCCCTCTTGCGCGCAAACAAAGGGCTTCTCTCCGCCCCTCCCAGCCGTCGTGGAAGGACCAGAGAATACTCAAGAAACGGCCCTCCAAACCTGGCACCCACGGGACCACGTTCCCGGCGAGAAAGCTCGGGGCTTCACACCCCCCGTAAAGTGTCTGGCACACAGCAGGTGCTCAAGCGGCGGCAGGCGGCCAGTGCCGTGGGTAAGCCCGTTACCCCCGGGACCCGGGACCTGGGGCAGGTCCGCGAACGTCCCCGTGCCCCGTGTCCTCGTCCACAGAGATAAGAGGAGACGCCACTACCAGGTCGATCAGGTGTGAAATGAGTTGATACCAACGTCGTTCTCGGTGCCTGGAGGAAGGTCACGGCTGCAGTCGTTTCTGTTACATAAAAGTGATTATAAAGCTGATAGATGTTGCCTCTGGGGGCGGCGGGGGGGGGGGGAGGGGACGGGGACTGACAGGAGGCATTTGCAGATTTGCACTGAACGGGTCACAGTGAAAAGGGGCCAAGTCGTTTCTTTACCGTTCGCATAAAGCTAGAACACACGCATGAGTTCTTACGGACAGCTTTGAGATTTTTTAACTCGAAAACAAAATTTAAAAATGGGTCAACAGTGTTCTAGGTCCGAGGAAAGAAGACGGACCAGCGTACAGTTGGGAGAGTCACCAAGGAAGCCATTACACGGTGTGACTGGCACAGATTGAAACACCCGTCCGGGGCGCCTGGGGGGCTCAGCTGGCTAAGTGGCCGACTCCTGATTTCAGCTCAGGTCATGATTTCACGGTTAGTGAGTCAGAGCCCCGAGTCGGGGTCTGTGCTGTCAGCGCAGAGCCTGCTTGGGCTTCTCTCTCTCCCTCTCTCCCTGTCCCTCCCCCACTCTCTCTGTTTCTTTCTCAAAATAAATAAGTAAACTTAAAAACACACACACCCAGCTGCCCTACGCCTGCCCCTTGAAGGACAAGGGCTCCGAGACTCGACACGCATACGGTCTCTCCCCCTCCCCTCCGGTCCAAGTTGGGGGAGAAAAATCACAGCACGTCCCTAAGGTTACTTTCCGGAGCACTCTGCCCGAGCGAGCATTCTCGGCCCTCTGGTTCCCAGCTCCCCGCGCCTCTGAGCCGTCGCACCAGGTACAGGTCTGGGTGAAGTTTCAGGAAATGAAAATTCGATCCCTCTGGCGGCCTTCCCAGCCCGAGAGCCCTCTGAAAGGAATGGTCGTCAGTGTCCAAGGTCCCTAACGGTGAGGGACGAGGAAGCCGGGCAAGGAAGGGGCAGAGGCGGCCGAAGCCGGGAAGGAAGGACCCCGTCAGAGCCCCGGGCCCCAGAAGTCATGACGGGATGATCCGATCTCGTGCGGAGATCCCACGCCCCACAAAACCTCAGAGCCAGAAACCCCCGGAGCGCCCGCATCGGCCTCCGAGGACGGGAGTGGCGCTGCCTGTAATTTTTCTGGCTGAAAAGAACGGAAGGGGCAGGGTCTCAGTCTGGAACCGGATCTGGAGGACGCACCGCCCGGGAGGCCACGCGGGGTCCAGTTCATGCTCGAAACTGGCGTCGGCGGACATCACGTAACGTGGCCCCAAAACACACAGCGAAACGAACCAAACCCAGGACCCGATGCGTTTTCACAGTGAAGCGAGTCTCTTCAACGGGGTTTTGAACAGAGCAAGACGGCTCTGATGGTGACGGCGACCCTGTCTCTCAAACACTCTTTCCGGTCATTTAAAGGACACAGATGACCGTCCTCGATTCCGGAAAGCCGGCCGTAATGAAGCCCTTTTTCTTCAAGTGACAAAAGAGCGAATGTGCGACCAAGCTCCTAGCCCCTCCTGGTCCTGGGCCGGCTCCCCACGCCAGCGCCGATGGGACGGTCCGCTCGAGCCACACACCGCGACGCGGTGGTTTCGGTCACTCGGGGCTCTCTTTTCAGAGAGCGGAGTCGCCCCGAGCACCTGCCCGGCCGCTGCGCAGCAGGACCGCGCCGCGGAGTCCTGCCCGCACCCCGCGACGTGACGGAGCCATTTCCAAACGGCAAGGCTCTTTGGAAATTCCGAAAGCACTTGCTGGAGACTTATTTTGAAAACCGCCACACCAGTGCCAACGAGGCCAGCCTCACGGGGTCCCGCGCGCGCGGGGTCCGGGATGCTCCGTATCGCGGAGTCTCTGCTGACCTCACCCCACACCACCGTTCACGCGCTGGCGGCTGCGCCCAGCCCCGCCGGGCGCCTTCAGGACGCTCGGGGGGTGATGAGGTGATTCCTTGACCCCTGAACCCCTTCTTCAAACTTCTAAGCCAGCGACACCAATAGACACTCCTTACCCAATGAACAAATGACCAGTGCGGGCCCCTTTATGCCTCCACCGTTGCATAAAATCACATGATACGAAAAGACGCTCTCCTATCGCGTTGAGGACACGAAGCGCCGCTAGGAGGCGCCCTTGCAGCTCAGTCAGTTGAGCGTCCGACTCTCGGTTTCGGCTCAGGTCCCGATCTCGTGGTTCGTGGGTTCGAGCCCTGCATCGGGTTCCGCGCTGACAGCGCAGAACCTGCTTGGGATTCTCTCTCCCTCTCTCTCGGTCTCTCCCCTGCTCATGCTCCCTCTCTCTTTCTCTCAAAATAAAGAAACTTTAAAAAAAATGTTTAAAAAACAAACACAAAAAACTCCCCAAAGTGCCGTTAGATGCAAATTATAGGACAGTGGTGGGTTTAAGGAGCGACTCAGCGCGAACGAGTGTAAGGCCATCGGACAAAAGGCCTGCGCGGCGATTCGCACGGGAACACTACGGACACACAGAGACACAGTCATCACCTCAGGAGAGGTACTGCCCACATCCTCCGAGTTTCTTTTCCTCTGAATGCCTCATTGTCCCAGTTGAGATTACAAACTTTTTAGGGCAGGAATTGGGTCGGGTCCCTTTTTCTTTCTTTCTTTTTTTACAGCTAAGCTTTGCAGCATGCAAGAAAGTGTTCCGACGCTTCTGGGGTTCCGGAGGCCAAACGAGGAAGACAGAATCTGAGAGACGGAGCGAGCCGGAGAGTCTGCACCTGGGCAAAACCAGCCTCCAGGCTGAGGACGCGGGTGACCTCACAGGCCCAGGCGCACAAGGCGGACTGCATACCTAATGTGACGGGCCGGCCTGGGCGGAGCCCAGGTCCCTGCAGGAGAGAGGAGTCCGGAGACGTGCAAACGCCCCGGCTCGGGGTTGAAGACCTCGCCCAAGTCTATCTGTGGGATGGGACACTAAAGAGATAGAGTTGTTTCGAGGACCAAGCGTGTCCGTTTCCGGCACCATGGCCAACCCACGCTAGGCACTGAATAGTAACATCATGAGAACGGCTAAGATTTGCCTGCCCCTAGCGAAGGGACTGTCACATGCAAAAAACACTCAGTTTCTTCTGTGGGACGAAGCCAGAATCAAAACGGCCAGCGAAATCAGAAGGGCAGGTCGAAGCCAACCCTGGGAAACCACATTGCCAACAGTGAGGAAGTTTAAATAATCAACCAGTTGCCTCGGAAATAACAGAGCTCCTCAGACTGAAGAACATTTGATCCGAAACCGGCAGGTGGGCACTCCACGCACACTGGCCCTAGCATAGTCCAGAACGGTCCCGAGCTTTGGCTGGGGGGCCGGGCGCCACGAGCTTCCACGGCCCGCGGTCAGACGCCCGAAGAACGAACTCCAAACCCAGCATCCCCGGACACGGGGTTCCACGTCCCCTGAGCCCCCAATCTGCTCTGCCGTTGTCCGAGCTTCCGGACGGCCGCGACAGCACCTGCCCACACGTGATGCCCTCCAAATGCGCTCTCTTACCACACCCCTGCGCCCTCATGCACCCGGGGCGCCTCACGGCTGAACTCCGTCCACACCCACGAAATCCGCCGAGTTTCTCCCCAGCGAGCCCCGCCCTTCTCCCCCTGGACTCACCTCTGCAGGCAGGCCTTTGGGCCACCCTCCCTCTTCGAAGTCCGCACTGTTCTCGGCCCACATGACTGCCCGCACCCCTATCCCCCACCCCCCCAGCAAACCGGTGTCTGCCCTTCTCCCTCGAGGCCTCTAAGGCTGACCGTGACATTTCCACATGTGCTAGTGCCTCTGCTCCCCACCACTGCGAAGTGACCGGGACGGACCGAGTCCCCGGCTGGCTCTTCCCCTTCCGGAGGGCCAGCTTTGCCCCTTCGGCGTCCCCCTGAGACTGCCTGGATGATCAGCCAAACCCTCTGCTACTCCCCGGATTCCACAGGGAGCTGCGGCCGGGACGGCCGGAGCACAGAGGGGCCCCCACCATCCCCAGGCCCACTGTTCCTGGGGGCTTATAAGTCAGGGCTCCTGGAGATGGCCTTCGGGGTCCCGGCACCACGTCGGGGCGGGACTCACGGTGCCGGCCCGACTCAGATCTCAGCGCTCGGGTGTGCGATGCCCTCACGCCCCGTCCCCAGAGGCCACCAACTCATCCTGGGAAGACCCGGGTCAGCCGGTCTCTGCGGGTGCCCCGGAAAGGTGGGGCAGGGAAGACCGGCAAAGGCTGAGCAGCTGTGGGAGGCAGGATGACCCCGGGGGGTTCCGGAGCAGCGGAGGAAATGGACGTGCAAAAGCACGCAGACCCGGAGAGGCTCTCCAGACCTCTTCCCCCCGCCCCCACCAGAGGCCGGCTTCTGATCCCTAAGTAGCCAAACCGATCGCCCATAACTTGACCCTGCCACAGGGTGCCCTTCTATTACCAAGGCTTAGACCTGCCCCTGGCCCCCAAGCCTGGGATTTCCTGGAGAGCCGAGAAACGTAGACTCCCCAGCTCCGCCCCACGGTCAGTCCGATACGGCGGCTGGAAGCAGGACGATGACCTCTATCTCATTAGAAAGCTCTCCCGGGACCCCTGCCACAGGTTTGGACGGGAAAGAGGGAGCCACCGACCTGGGCTCCTGGTGTGCACTTCCTGGTAGGCCCCCAGAGGTCGGGGCTTCCTTGTCTACCGCACATTGAGTCCCGTCCCTCAATGTCCCTTAGCCAGGAAGCTCGGCCCTCTTCGCTGCCCAGCCGAGGAGTCCTGCACACTCCTGCCTGGATCACTCTGGAAGATTCAGCACAGAGTTCAGGCGGGGGTGTGGGCAGGGGCTCCGCTGGTAGGATGGGGGAACCAGCCTGGCTCCCAAGCAAGCCCCTTCCACGTGAGGACTCCGTGGCCCTGTTCTCAGCTCCCCGTGCCCTAGCCCCCGCGATTTCCGTGACATTCCCGTCTTCTGGATGCTTCTAGGGCTGTCAGAGCCCTAAGCAGCCAGACAGCCAGGCTTCATCCTCAGGTCTTCCCAGGGGTTATAGGATGAGCAAGTAGTGCCCTTCTGCCTCAGTTTCCCCGTAATTAAGTTAAGTTCGCTATAAAGTTTGGAGCGACACCGGCTGGAAGAAAGTGCCTCATCCACGTTTGCTGTTTTTATTATAACACCGGCGTGGCCACGTTCTCTCCTGCAGGTCGGGTGACTGAGCCCAGGGCAGGGCAGCCTCGGGTGCGAGGCCCCACTCCAGGCAGTCTCCGGGGCTCCGCAACAACACAGCCTTGTCAGGAGAAGGCTGACCTTGTGAATGCCGAAGGGGAAAGTAGCTGGGCCTGACTCATCGAAGCCAAGAACAAAGGCCACGCTGCTGCTCACCGGTTGATATTTGAAAACAAAAACCGAAAACAGAGAGGAAGGAGTCGAATGACCAGTCTCCTGGCAGAGAGGCTCTCCACTGCGAGGAACCCCCCTCCAAGTCTCCTGCTGAGCCTCTGCTTGCGTGGTCGTGCCCTTGCCTTCCCCGATAACCCCAACCTCCAGGAAGGTCTGCTGGGGTGGAGGGAGGCAGGCAGCCTCCCCTCCGGAAGAGCCGGGAAAAGGAAGCCGGTGATTTCCTGGGCCCCCCCCCCACCTGGCCCGCCAGGCCCCTCACTTCACCCAGCAGCGGCAGCCTAAGAGCCTGGGCTCCCTGGGTGCCGGTGCCCCCAGGTTCCTGGGCCTGGGTAATCTCTGTCCCCGTTCCCAGCCCCCACCCGCCTTCAGGGGAGGTTGGCAGCAGCCCGGGTTCCGGGAGAACTTCCCCCACCTCCCGGGCTAAGTCAACAGCCCTCACTTCAGGGTTTCTAAACACCTGGAGACTCGCTCCGCCGCCTTTGTAAGTTTCCACGATTGGGGGGGGCCGCCCGCTGGAGCGCGGGGAGCACGAAGGGCAGCGCCCCGGGGCGCCCCTCCGCCGCCGGCGTTCCAATCCAGGGCTGCGGGTCTCAGGGCCCCGCCGCGGGTGACGCCGGCCCTCCGGTCCCCCAGCCAGCGTTTCCTTCCCAAAGGAGCCACTAGGATTCCTCCTGACCGGCCGGCCGCCGCCTGCGCGTTGGAAAGGGGCTTCGGGATTTGGGAGTCGGGGCCACCGCGTTGTGCCCTCGGGTGGGGCGCCCGCTCCAGCCCCGGCTCAGGGCTCCGGACACGCCAGTGCCCTCTGTGGACGCACGAACTTTGGGGCCAGAAGGCAATTCTGGCGCGGGGCACGTGGGGCCGCGGGCCGGTCGTCTGTCCGCTGCCAGGCTGCTCGGGGCCCGGCCGGACGGCGTGCGGTGGCCCGGAGCGCCCGGCGGGGAGCGCGCGTCCGGGGCGGCTTCCTGCGACCCCCGCTGCCCAGGCGGCCTGGCTCCGATCGCCGCCGCCGGGGTCCCTCCCCGGGGCGCCTCGCCCGGGGCCCTCCCGGAGCCCGTCCCCGCCGTCCCCGCCGCGCCGGCCGTATCGCTGCCGGAATCTCAGCGAGTTTCCAGTTTCCCCCCACCTCGGGAGGGAACCAAGACGCAGAAGGAGTTCAGGTAACACTCCGGGGCTGCAGAGATTTTCCCCGAACAAAGAGACGCACAGACAACGCTCTGTCCTCCTCGTCTCCCCCCACCCCCCAAAGAAAAGGCGCACCCCGGGTCCCCAGCTCCGCGCCGCTGAGGGCAGGCGGTCCCGGAGGCCCTCGGGGTGGGACCCCGTCCCTGCTCCGACCACTGAGCCCGGGACTCGGAGGGGCAACGTTCCCGGGCGCGCGGAGCCGACGCGGCGGCCGGGCCTCCGAGCGGCGCCCCGAGGGGTCCCCGGCGCCCCGCACCTCCGGCCGCCCCGAGGGCGCGCTGGCCCGGGAGGACGCACCTGCCGCGCTCGCGCCGCTCACACCTGGCCTCGCGTCCGGCCGCCGCCACCCGGCGCGGGGGTGGGGGGCCTCGGGCTGTCCCCCCGCCCCCCGGCGCCCGGATCCTTCTTTCCGCGCCCGGGACCCGCGCCGCAGACTTGGCCGGGGGGACCGGCCCGGCGCGCCGCTCACCTGCGCGGACTCCCGGCCCGGCGCTCTCCGCGCCCCGCGCTTCCTCCTCTCCCTCCGCCTCCTCCGCCTCCTGCGGAACTCGCGTCTTCCTCTGCCCCGAGTCCCCGCTTTAATCCCGGGAGGCGGTGTCCCAGCGCCCAGGGCGACACCCCTAAACGCGGTCCCGGGCCACCTCGGGCCCCGGGCGGGGGCGGGGCGGGGGCGGGGGCGGCGGGGGGAGGAGTTTCCCCCGGGGAAAGCCCGGGGTTCTTTCCTGGTCCCGCCCGCGGGGGACCCCTTGGAGCCCCGGCGTGGTCCCCCGCCCCGAGGGCGGCGCAGGGCTGGCGTGTCTCCCTCCCCAGGTCCCCCGGACGCTCCCATGGCGAGCGCTTCGGGGCCCCGAGGTCTGTCTCGCGTTTGGGTTTGGGAGGCCAAATTCCGGGGAGTGGTTACTGAGTCGCCGTCTGAGCCCCGGGAGCTCCCGGACCCGTGTGGCCTCTGTGGCCGCGAGGACCCTCCGCAGCCCTCCCGCGCCGGCCTTTCTTTGCATTCAGGTCCCAAAGTCCCCCTCGAAGTGTCTACCCCCACCCCCCACCCCCATCCACACCCCACCCCACCCCAACCCCGCCCAGCGGCGAAAGGGCTTCCCGCCACCACAGGCCAGGGACCCAGGGACGGGGAGGAGGAAAGGGGGAGATAAACCTCCGTCCAGACGGCGGGGCTCTTCCCTGTCCTTAAGAACGCTTTGCAGTGCTGTTTGCAGTACACAAAACGCTCGTTGCTTTCTGATAAAGTGGAAGCGAAGAAAACCTACCTCATTCCCAATCGCATGACTCCTTGGCCCTGAGCTGGACTTCCCCAGTAAGTGCTTCCCTCCCCTCCCCCCTCCTTTGTCTCCCACCTCCGCGTCCACCGAGCGCACCATCCGGAATATTCCCCGGGGCCCACCCGTCTCTCATGCTTCACAGGTGTCCAGTCGTCCCCAGTAGAGGACATTCCGGGGCGGGGTTGTGTACTGCAGATAGGTCAGGCAGGATGGTCCCCTCCTGGCCGCTGGCTGCTTTTGTCTTTGAATGGTGTGTTTGGAGCTGTCCAGACCGACCCCGTCCTTCCCCCAAACCCCCGAGTCCGCCTGCACACCAGGCGGCTTGGGCGTCTCTCTGTTCATCCCTCCTCTGCTGGTTATTCTCCCAAAGTCCGTTTCTCCTTCTCTGCACAGCCTCAGGGAAGTCTGCTGGAGGGACCCGCCTCCCTGGAGTTGGCCCTCAGCCTGGGGAACCCACTTCACCTCCGTGCTGGAGGTGGGCCCACGGCGGGTCTTGGCCCAGCCGCTCAGGTCTTGGCCCAGCCGCTCGGTCCCGTTCCCTGCCGGAACTCCTGCTTTGGGGACGAGCGCACAACCCACTTACGGCCGGTGAGATGGGGGAGGCTTAGGGGAGGGGCTTGGGGGTTTTGTTCTCAGGATCTTCCAGAGACCCTCCGCCTTGTGCTTGGAGTAAGAAAGAGCAGGTGCTCTCGGGGACTGTTTGCCACCGTCTCTCCATCCCCAGGAAGCTAGCACTGGATAGGGAAAGCCTCCTCTGTCGAAAAGGACAGCCCAGAGAAAACTCGAAACCCAGTTCTTCTCGGCGTCGCTGAACCACAGCGTCAAATCGGCTCCCAAGTTAGGCCCACGTTACTGCCTCTTTCATGAATACAGGCGGCAGATCAGCATCGCTTACCAAGGGGAGTAACTGTGACATAGTGAAAACAGAATGCAATTATTATCTGTTAAAAATGAGCAACAGAGCTCTGTGCACAGTGTAAGACAGAGCCGATATCCTGAAATAATGCTCGAATTACCACACAACCGAAAAGGCTGGGTAAAATATATATTGTTAGTGTCCTTTATTTTTTTACTTAAAAATTTTTTAAACGTTTATTCACTTTTGAGAGTGAGAGAGAGAGACAGAGCATGAGCAGGGGAGGGGCAGAGGGAGAGGGAGACCCAGAATCCAAAGCAGGCTCCGGGCTCCGAGCTGTCAGCACAGAGCCCGACGCGGGGCTCGAACTCACGAACCATGGGACCATGCCCTGAGCGGAAGTTGGATGCTTAACCGACTGAGTCACCCAGGCGCCCGTCTTTTAAAATTACAGCTGAATTGGGGGCGCCGGGGTGGCTCAGTCGGTTGAACGTCCAACTTCGGCTCAGGTTGCGATCTCACAGTTTGCGGGTTCAAGCCCCACACCGGGTGCACTGCTGTCCGCGCAGAGCCCTCTTGGGATACTCTGTCCCCCTCTCTCTGCTCCTCCTCCTCTGCTCATACTCCCCCTCTCTCTCAAAAATAGGTCCGCATGAAAAAAAATTACAGCTGAATTTACAAGAAAACTTGGAGCTCCTCAGACACAGAAGCGAAGTGTGAGTCGGTATTCAGGGAGGGGAGGAAGGAAGGAGTCACGGGGCCACGCATCCTGAAACCACCTCAAGTTCCGCAGAGCTTTGTGCCCAGGGGGTGAGGGTGAATGGCAAAGTCAAAGCCTTCGGCAAGGCGGGAAGTTGGCTAGGAGACCACCGCAGCAAGTCAGAACCCAAAAAGCTCTCTCAGAAAGAAAGAGGATTTAAAAAAAAAATGCTCTCCGTCCCATCAAAAGATGATGACCCGCGAACTTGTCTGTGTCTTAGTCTTAGCTCTCGGTGGAGAAGGAATAACGCTCCCCTGGGAATTTGCACCTATGAACAGGTCCTCAGCTGACGGTTCAGGTTTTGAATCTAAATTCCCACTACTTTGTGGCCAGAAAGCGTCGCACCAAGACTTTAACCTCGGGTGGTCCCGCGGTGGGGGTGTCCCGGCACGGGGCCGGAGCCCACTCGGATCCTCTCTCGTGGAACGCGGCTCGTGTTGGTTAATTTTCTGTGTCGCCTCGACGGGGCTAAGGGAGGCCCAGCTCGCTGGGGAAACGTTCTTCCTGGGTGTGGCGGCGAAGGCGCTTCTCGAAGAGACTGGCGTTTGAGTCAGTACACTGAGCGTTGCCCTCACCACTGAGGGTGGACGTGAGCCGGTCTCCCAGGGACACGGTAGGAGTGAAAGCAGAGGAAGGGTGAATTTCACTCTCTCTGCCTGACCTGGGGCATCCAAATACGTCTGCCCTCCACCCCTGGTGCTCTGGGTTCTCAGACCTTTGACTCAGATTAAATCATGCCGCTGGCTTTTCTGTTCTCTGGCGTGCAGAGAGCAGATTTCGGGCTTCCATCATCACACGAGCTGATTCCGACAGAAATAGATAGATAGATAGATAGATAGGGAGATAGGTCTAGCCTATTGCTCTGTTTTCTGTGCCTGACCCTGACTATTCACCCCTCGGCCTGGGGGCGGGGCAAGAAGTCCTCTATAGTCACAATGAAAGTGAGCTTTCATTGAGTTCAAAACAGCAAAAAGAAGACATTAGGGAAAAAGTCAGGAAGAACCACAAGCCATGGAATGCGGCCATAGCTACTGCAGTTTTCAGATACAAATGAGAAAGTAAGTACGTTCACTATGTTTTAAAAAAGAGAGAATCGACAAATGAGTAAGAAGCAAGGATTTGTAAAAAATAACTTAGCAGACCTGGAGGGGGAAACACTAAAGAGAACTTCCAAAGGGAAAAAAAAAAGACTTCCGACAGCTGGAGAGGGAATCCACGACCCGGGACACAGACCTGGAGAAATTAGCCAAAACTCACCCAAAAGGACGAAGCTATTCTTAAAAATATATGAAAAAGAAGCGAGGCGGTGTGGAGGAGAGAGGAAGAAGATCTAAACTAGGTCTGGGGGCTCCCGGGTGGCTCAGTCGGTTGAGTGTCTGACCCGATCGAGGGTTCAAGCCCCATGTTGGGCTCCTTGCTGGGCATGGAGCCTACTTAAAAAAATAAAAAATTTAAAATAGGTCCGATTAGACCTCCAAAATGTAATGAAAGAACGAGGTAAAAGCAGTGATTAAAACTTCTCTAAAATTGATAAAAGTCACGAATCTTTAGATGATCGACGCACAAGAAATGCAAAGCAGGAAAAACAGGACCCCGCAGTCAGACATCCTATAGTAAGAATGCAGAACCCTTAAAATCAAGAGGAGAACCTAAGGTCTCCTGGAGCGGAAACCTTGCGCCCGCCCCCCTCACCCGGGACAGGCAGAATAGGAAGAAAGCAAATGTTCAAAGGGTTGGGGAAACTGTCTGACAACCTAGGATTTTATATCCTGTAAAAATATCTTTCAGGGAAGAGGGGAAAACCATTCCCAGACAAATCAAGACAGTGTGGACCACAAGAAGGACACCTGAAAAGGGTGTAGTTCAGGACGAAGAAGGAAAATAATCCCAGAAGGAAAGACTGACACACGGGAGGGAGCCAAGGATGTGGTAAAAAATGTGGGTAAATCTAAACCAGCATTGACAGCAAAAACCGGCACCCTTGAGGGGCACCTGGGGGGCTGACTTGGTTAAGCGGTTAAGGGTCCGACTCTTGATTTCGGCTCAGGTCATGATCTCACAGTTCGTGAGATCGAGCCCTGCATGGGTTCTGTGCTAACAGCATGGAGCCTGCTTGGGATTCTCTTTCTCCCTCTCTCTCCCTCTCTCCCTCTGCCCCCGCCTTTCTCTATCTCTCAAAAAAAAAAAAAAACAAAACAAAACAAAAAACAAAGAAACAAAACCCGGCACCCCTGATAAAGCGTAATTTGCAAAGGTAGAGTAGAAATGACAGCAACCGCAACAAACAGAGCTAAAATATCAGAAAATTATAGCATGAGAACAGTATCATCCCCCAGCGGAATGAACAAGATTAAAGTATTTGAATGATCGGATTCCTCCGGAGGAGAAGAAACACACCGAAGAACTTGAGGCGTTGCGGATACGCCTGTCAAAAGGATAATTACGAAAGAGTAAGAAATGGAGTATATGTTGATATGTCCAACTGCAAAGAAGAAAAAATGGGCTAAGTGGGAAAGAACTCAGTGACGTCCAACAAAATGAAGCAAAGAAGGACGAGGGAGGGGAAAGGGAGTAAAAGGGAACCCAGAAAAGAACGGGACAAATAGAAAGCACAAAGTACACGTGCAGAAGTGTACACGAATTCACCAGCAGTCATGATACGCATAAATGCTCCACAGTCCAGTTACTAGGAATGGATTTTTAAAAAATACGTAGATTATCTGGTCATCTGACTTTTTAAGACAGCCATGTGCTATGCTATTTATGAGACGTACGTAGAATGGACATACGTAAAAGAAAGCTGGTTTGGTTGTATTAGTAATGGACAGAGTTGACCCGAGAATCAAAGGCTTTCCTGGGAAAAAGGGAGGGTACTTATAATGATAAAGTAAACGAATCGCTTAGACGGTAGAACGGTTGTGGGCTTGTAAATATCTAACAACAGAGTTTTCAAAAATGTATCAAGGAAACATGTATAGATTTGCAAGATCTTTACAAATCCTCCTCCTCCTTTCAGGGCCATCAAAGGTCAGGCAGACAAGTAATTACACATCAGTAAAAATACCGAAGGTGTGTACAATGTAATGAGCAGTCTTTATCCATTAGTAGAGGCTTACACCAACTAATTGGCCAGATAACTTTCCCGGTTAATTCTTAGGAACAGCTAAAAAGCTTCCTCTCCTGGTCTTTCAAAAATTCTTCCAAGAAATCAAAAAACAAACAAACAAAAATATTCATTTATTTATCGAGGCCTAAACCGGCTAAGATTGTTCAAGGGAAAAATACCAGCCAACCTAACTCATGAATATAAATGTAAAAGTCCTAAACAAATATTAACAAAATGAATCCGACGCTCTACAAAAAATGATTATGATTCGGGTTGGATTTCTCCTGGGAGTGTAATACCGCTTTAACGCTAGTAAAGCTATCGGTACAGTTCGACACAGTAACGTAAATCGTAAAACTACTTTAATAGATTTAAAAAGAACACTCAGTATAATCCAGCATGCCTCCGTAATAAAAAATAAAAGTCCTTGGCAAAGATGAAATAAAAGGAAGCTTTCTTAACCTGATGAGGGGGCTCTATAAAGGTCACAGGGTGGGTTGGTGATTGATGGGGTCGGTGCCCTAATAAGAAGACGAAGAGAGACCTCTGTGCGTGCGTGTCCTCTGTCGGGGTCTCAGTCTCCGTCTTGTCTCTCTCTTCTTGCGCACGCGCCACGGAAATGCCACGTGAAGACACGGCGGGAAGGCTGGACCTGCAGGCCAGGGAGGGAGCCCTCACCAGGCGCCAAAGAGGCCAGCGCCCCGATCTTATACTTCCCGCCTCCAGGACTGTGTTTAAGCCACCCTGCCTGTGGCATGCTGGGCAGCGGCCCGGAGCCGGCTAAGACCGCATCCTTCCCGGCCCCGCGGTCCCCGAGCTTCGGCGTCCCTCGTGTAGACAAGAGCACACAGGGGCCGGCCGGCACCTCCCTCTATTGCACGGTCTCAAATCCTCCACCCAGTGCCCCGGAAAACACACAGACACACGCCGTTAGGGGACGTGGAACAGGAGTTAAAACGCGGAGTGCTCCAACGTGGAGACGCCTCGAGGACATCACGTGGTGTGAAACCAGCCAGACGCGGAAGCACAAACGCTATACGATCCCACTGATGTGAGGTCCCTGGAGTCGTGAGATTCTTAGAGACAGAGAATAGAATGTGAATCCTGGGGGGCTGGGGGAGGGGCATGGGGTTATCGTTTAATGGGGACATCGTGTCCCCAGAAGATGGAAAGCTCTGGAGATGAATGGTGGTGACGGCTGCAGCACAAAGCGAATGTATTTAAAAACCACTGAACTCGACACCTAAACGTGGTTACAGTGGTGGATTTTCTGTAGTGCACATTTTAACACCTACGAACGCACACGCACACACACACACAAAGACACACTCCAGACTAGCAAAAATCAAAGTCACTCAGTACCGTGTGTGACCAAAGTTGAGTCAACTCCAGGGAGGGGAAGAAAAAGGAGGAAGGGCTTAAACTAGTACAACCACATTTAAAACTTTTTCAAATAAATAAACATTAAAAAAAGAAAGTAAAAAAAGAAAAAGGGGCGCCTGGGTGGCTCAGTCGGTTGGGCGACCAACTTCGGCTCGGGTCGTGATCTCACCATTTCGAGTTCAAGCCCCGTGTTGGGCGGGCTCTATGCTGACAGCTCAGCGCCTGGAGCCTGTTTCAGATTCTGTGTCTCCCTCTTTGTCTGTGCCTCTCCCCTGCTCGCTCTCTCTCTCTCTCAAAAATAAATAAACATTAAAAAAAAAAAGTAGAAAACCTTTCCAGTGTTAGGCCGTAGTGTCGAAGATACATAAAACTTTCACCAGAAATTCCATTCTTTTTCAAAAAATATTTTTTTAACGTTTGTTTGTTTGTTTTGAGAGAGAGAGAGAGGCAGAGACAGAATCCGAAGCAGCTCCAGGCTCCGAGCTGTCAGCACAGAGCCCGATGTGGGGCTCGCACCCCCGAACCGTGAGATCGTGACCTGAGCCAGAGTCGGATGCTTAACTGACTTAATGACCCAGGCGCCCTGTAGACATTCCACTCTTAAGTGTGTGCCCTAAACCCCAGCGGTGTGCCCAGAAACTTCCACAGGAGTGTTCGCAGAAGCACGGTTTCTGCTGCAGAAGCGCGGACGCCTCCCCAATCCTGACGGGAAACTCCTGTTGGTTCCTTTTAACAGGAAAGTGGATACTCTGTAGAGGTACGCCCAAAAGATCGAAAATGGGCAAATCACAGCTGTCCCCACTACCGTGAATAAATCGCACAACGTGTGCAGCAAAAAAGCCGGTTGCAGGAGGGCGCCGACGGGGTTCCGTTCACAGATATGCGCCGAAATATCTAAACATTCAACACGAGTCGTATCTTGTTTAGAGGTGTGTACGTATGGGCATGCATACTAAGACCGTGGAGAACAGAAAGAAATGGGCGAGCACCAGTTTCAGGATTGTGGTTTCCCCCAGTGGGCCTGGGGGAGGGTGCGGAGCGAGGGTCTGCCAGGCTGGTGTTGGTGACAGTCTGTTAACCGGGACGGCGACGACGTAGGGTCCCCTTCCCTTGCTCTTTATACCTTCTTTTTGTGTTCTCTGTACTCTGTTCTGTGGACGGAAGGTTTCATAAGTGTAAAAATGACGTACGCATAACCCTCGAACTGACCGGTTTGGAAACGGGTGCCCCCGAAAGCAAGTCCGTCAATGGGAAGAGTCCACGCAGGGTCCACAGTTGGTAAGCCCTTCGGCCCTCCTGCTGGTTAAGCCCGAGAAGGGAGTTTTGTATTTTGATGGTCTGTTAGCGAGCTCCGAGTCCCGTGGGTCCCCATCCCGTCGCCAGAAGGAGTGGAAGAGAGGGAACATGTCCCCTGCAGAAGACAGGACACGGAGAGTGTATCCCCAGCAGAGCGTGTAGGAAGGGGGTCAGCGCTTTGTTTAGGAAACTGTTCGAATCCTTCTCCCGGTGAGCTCCTGGGCGTGTCCTGAGGAGACGGACGAGGTCTCTCCCCTAAACGCCACTCCTGGGCCCGTGCTCCCAGCGGGTTCCTCAGATAAAGCCACGTCCCAGTTGTTCAAACAAGGAAGAAGTTTTCAGTCTTTGTTCTCTTTCGCGGTTGGAGCCAGTTATAAGGCTCGGTTCCAAGGCTCGTCCGTGTGTACCGGTCCCCGGCCCTGTAAAAAGAACAATGACCTTTTATTAAGCATGTGTCACGCTGGTCACCTCATCACAAGAGAGGGATGCAGGTTTCCCCGTCTTACAGCTGGGGGACACAGCGTCTCCAGGAGGGCACCCGAGCTCCCTGGGTCCCACGGGTGTGCCGAGACCCGCGGGGGCTCTCTGGCCTCGGGTGTCTCTTGGGCAGCTAAGTAAGTAGGAATGAGGGGCCGGGGCTCCCGGCACAGGACTGGGGGCCAGGGAGGCTGTTCTGCGGCCAGAACCCCCAGAGTCCTGTAGGCCCCTTGGCTCCAGAACCCAGAGGCATCCATTTGCGGGGGGCGGGGGGGGAAGGGGGTGTGGCGGGGGATGGGGAGGGCCAGCAGATGCTGGGGGTGAAGGAAGAACACGGCTCACCTCCTGTGCCCTTCGTCGCCCTGAGTCCCGCGTAGCCGACCTTGGTCCTCCGCACCCATGGGAGACACCCCCCATGGGAGGACGCAGGGAGGGGTGCACTCGCTGAGATGAGCGGGGTCCTTCGGCAGGCTCTGGAGGCCGAGTTACAACGTCGACTGTCCCCAACACACCCGAGTCGTGATGATGGAGGAAACACAGGATAATCGTGATTAAAGGATTCCAGGCGAGAAGGTGGGGAAGGAGACGCAGTGTGTGGTGGTCACGCGGCTTCCCTTGGACCCTGTCCAGCAAGTAGGCCCACGGCCCCTGCCCTGCTATCCTGAGAGGTCCTGGGGCCCCGGCTCTGCCCCCGGGGGACTTCCTGGGTCCAGCGGTCCAGAGCGGAGGGCTCTCCTGGCCCGCTGCCGCCTGGCCCGGCATCCGGGTGCGTCTGCGCCTCCGGGCGGGGGATTACAGGCTTTCCCGCGCCGGCCCGGGACCTCTCTGGGCTGAGGTCTGCGCCAGGCTCCCCGAGGCTGTGGTTTCCATCAGCCGGCGTCCTGGTCGGGCAAGCTCCTCGAAGCCGGACTCAGGCCTGTCCGCTGGCCTTTGCGGCCCGTGTCACAGAGAACAGTGGAGCCAGGAGGAGGTCCTGCCGCCTCGCTGGGAGACCGCGCCCCCCCAGCCAGGCCAGGGGGACAGACCACGCTCTGGCCTTTCCCATGGCTGTGTGACCTGTTCCTCGCTCCACGTTTTGTCCCGTGTGCAGATTACAAATTCCGGAACTATCGGGCTTCCGTGCAGGCGACTCTCTCTACCCTCTCGCGGTGACGGACAGACAGGGATACAGCTCAGGGCCTGCTTACACGGCGGTCAGCTCCCAACTACGTGTGGCCCCCGTCCCTGCACCGAAGCCGATTCCCCCTGATTCCTAATCCCCCCGCTCGCCCCGGCCCAGCCTCCAAAATCCACCGCCGCCCTCCAGGGCGGCCCCTCGCTGGGGCTGTCTGGATCCGACGGCTGGCTGGCTGGAGCCTCTGTCCCTAAGTCAGGATGACTTGATGGGCCACCCTGGGAGCTGGAGGTGCCCAGTTGGCGGGGGAGGCCTCGGGGGTGACTGTCCCAGAACTCGCTCCTTCCCCCTGCCTGACTCTGCCACCTGCACTCCCAGAAGGGCGGACCCCAGCAACAGTCCCCAAGGAACTTCCCGCCTCGCAGAGAACCCGGAACGGGACCGAAGTCACTTAACCTTGTCATGCCCCTAACGTCTCATAGAGACAAGGCTCTGTTTAAACGAGTTCGGGTATATTAAAGGTTCCAAAGAGCACCCAGCTCCTGCTAAATGCCTACTTACTATTACCACTATCTCTACTAATAGTACTAGTAAGACATTCAAGAGACGCCATGTCCTCTTCAAACTTGCCTACCCCGACCCAGACCCACCCCCCCCACGGGGACACACTCTAGACGCTCCAGATGGCACTCGCAGCTCGAAGAGCCATAAAGCCAAGACACTCGCTTCCTACACATGTGAATTAATCCATTCCTAATGGCGCCATTTGAGAATGGACCTCCGGGGGGCTGAACCGCCAGCCTCAGCCCAGAAACCCGGAGCTCTGCCTCGTGTCAAACCACCCGTCTGCTTTGGAGCGTCCGAGACTGCTGTGCCCACAGCCCTCCACCCGCTCTCTCTCTCGGGGGCCCAACGGACTGTGTTCGGCACGTCTTCGCGCGTGAAGAAATTGTTTCCGTCATGTCAAGACCCATACTTATGTCACATTGTTGAACGCCAGCATGTTGGGCATAAGTGGCAACCTGAGCGTGGGCTCCCAGGCGGGTGCAGATGCCAGCCAGCTGTGGGCGCCTGCTGTGACCTTGGAAGCGTGTCCGTAGATGCAGGACTCGCTCTGACGATAACAATCTCTCGGTAAACGGACTTTGTTAAGGGGCGGCCTCCAGAAGTCTATTTCAAGCCCGCTGCCTGGGCTTGGAATGAAAGGCTGTCTAAGTCAAGACTGGGGAGGCGCACGGGGGCTACTTCGCAAGGCAAGGTGGCCGTCGCAAAGCCTTTTCTTTCACGTGCCCTGCTTTCCAGAAGGGCAAGGCCCACCAGACCCGCTGCCCATCTTGTCCATGAGGACTCCTCGGGGGCCGGAAGCTCCTTGTGCCAGAAACACGTGCAAAGCCAGGCCGGCAGCCTGGAGGCAGTGAGTAGCGCCAGTGTGGGAACCGTCCTCCCTCCCTCCCTCCCCCACAGGGAGGCCTGTGCCCTAACTTTACGTGTGCTCGTGGGGCAAGCTACGTGGGGGGGGGGGGGATGCTGCTCTACACGGGCGGGGGAGATGCCGGGGGTGGGCGCTGAGGCGGGGCGGGCACTGGCAGGTCCGAATCCCCTCTCTGTCCACTGCTTGGCTACACAGGGGGTGTGCCAGACTTCACCGGAAGAACAAATACTGCTACTTGACCTTTGAAAGTGGGCCACTTCAGGGCTCGAAGACCCACTTGAAGAGTTTGGTTTGACCTCGGCGCAGGGGGAGGGGGGAGCCGGGGAGGGGATCCTTGAGAGTTTAAGAGGGAAAATGAGATGAATTTGCACCTCTGGCTCCTGCCTCCTTCCCTTCACCCACCCGGGTCCAGAGCAGGGAGAGGGTGCTCGCGGGGCGGCGGGGACGGGGGCGGTGAGACGCCAGGAATAGTGTCCGGCTTCATTTGTAGAGCAAATATTCCTCCATCTCTCTTATTTTTTTTATCACTTTATTACATTTGTTTCTTCAAAAAATGTTTATCTACGTATTTATTTAGGGAGGGGGCAGGCGGTGAGAGAGAAGGAGAGAATCCTAAGCAGACTCAGCGCAGAGCCCAACGCGGGGCTCAAACCCACGAACCGTGAGATCATGACCCGAGCCAAATTCAAGAGTCAGACACTCAAACGACTGAGCCACCTAGACGCCCCTATTAAATTCGTCTCTAAATGAGTAGTATAGGTTTTATTATTCATTTCAGAACATTATTTCTGAAGGGGTTCGGAGTAAGTCTCCCCAAAATGCCCTGCTTTGGCGTGTGGACTATTTTGAGCTGAAGGCAGCTGAGACCCTTCCGGGTCAAGAGAACCTTTTGCCCCTCCCTTAACTGCCCAGGAGAACCCAGACTGAGGGTCTTTTCCCAGAACTGGAGTAATTAGCAGAGAGAAATTTTCTCTTAGTGACCCGTCTGTAGGCAGGGCAAACATCTGATCACCAAACGTCTGCTCTTCGTCTCCTGTCCGTGCGCGCTGCCCTCCCCTCCTTTGAAACTCAGCCCCCATCTCGTTCCTTAGCTCAGGAGGGCACACTTTACCTTTCTGCCTTGGAGGCTATCATATATGCGGGTGTTCCGTAGTTACGAAATTAATTTTCTTTCCTGTTACTCTGCCTCATGTCGATTTAATTCTGAGACCAGCCGCAAGAACCTTTGAAGGGTAGAGGAAAAATTTTCCTCCCCAGCAGCTCATTACCTAGGGTTTATCAAGAGAAATTAAAATATATTAATGACCAAATACAATTTTCTTTCCAGAAATGGGTCTCACGAAACCCCTCATCTGATCCCTGGAGCTTTGCCCTCTGGTACCCTCACCTTTCAAGGAGAAGTCTTTTGAGGGATGTCGGTCTGGATAAATTCTCTCTTTGAAAGAGCGAAGAGGGGCGCCTGGGTGGCTCGGTCAGTTAAGCGTCCGACTTCAGCTCAGGTCGTAAGCTCACGGTTCATAAGTTTGAGCCTTGCGCTGGGCTCTGTGCTGATGGCTCGGAGCCTGGAGCCTGCTTCAGATTCTGTCTTTCTCTCTCTCTCTCTTCCTCTCCCCTACTCATGCTCTGTCTCTCTCACTCTCTCAAAAATAAATAAATGTTTAAAAAATTTTAAAAAAGAGAGAAGAATTAGAAATATTATCTCAATCAGAGTAAGTTCTTAAAGACCTAAAATTTAAAGTGCCTTTTTTTTACAGGTATTTCATCATTAAACATACTTCTTTTTCTTTCTTATATATGATTTCTTTTTTCCGGTTAAAATGCATAATAATAACTTAAAAACAAGAGATTAAGTCAGCCCAGTGATTATCCAGATGGGCTCTTTGCTGTTACTCTTACACATCCTTCGACTTTGGGTAGATGTTTGCAAGTCCCAAAGCCTCCGTAGCCCGACCTCGGTACGGCCCTTCCTCCGTGCCCCCGAAAACCCTTTGCTCCGAGTCAGGAAGTCAACTTAGGGAGCTGGACCTGCTCCCGGTCTCTTTCCTGGCCGCGGCTGGCCCGGAGGTTCATAAAACCTTTAAATCTCTCCCCGGAGAAACCCAATGTCCAGCCACGGGAGGCGCCACGAGATGGGAGGCGGGCGGCCGCCAGGCAGGGACGGGTGCCGTGCGCTCCCAGCGGGACGGGGACCTCTGGGGCAGCCACCAGCCGGCAGTGGGCCCGGCTGTCCTTCCTTTCTTCAGGCACGAGGACACCCCACACTGCAGCCCGGTCGTCACGCCCGTGCCCGCTTCGGCGACGAACCGGAACAGATCGATAAATGGCGTAATCATTTTGACTTGAATGTTTCCTGCTCTATCCATCTGGGGACCCATGACATGCTGAACACAACTTAAATATACATACCCATGTGTGTGCTCACATGTACGTGTGTACATATACACACATGTGTGCGTGTGTACACATCTATACAGTATGTGTGCGTGGCTATATATATATATATATATATATATATATATATACACACACACTCCCTTTTCTTGCTGGTTTTTAGAAACTATAGGTGAGTCTGTCCTTTAATTTTTTTTTTTTAATTTATTTATTATTGAGAGACACAGAGAGATGGAGTGTGAGCTGGGGAGGGGCAGGGAGAGAGGGAGACACAGGATTCAAAGCAGGCTCCAGGCTCTGAGCTGTCAGCACAGAGCCCGAGGCAGGACTCGAACCTATGAACGGTGAGAGCATGACCTGAGCCAAAGCCAGGCGCTTTGCTGACCGAGCCCCCTGGGGGCCCCAGTGAGTCTGTCCTTTAAAGAAAGAGCACTGAAACACCCAGGCTCACTCCCCAAACAGCTCACCGTCTCCTTTAACGAGACCGGACTCTTCCACCGCTTCTAGAAACATGACCTTACCCCTCCGAGCCTCTGGCCCAGGCAGATGGCGTGAGCGTTCGTTGCCGAAGCCTCCGGGAAGGCTCCCGATTCCTCAATGGCCGGTATCAACCCCTTATGCCCTAAGGTTCTTCGGAGCCTTTCCTCAAACTCCTCGCCTGGCCGTTTCCGCGGGTCCCGAATGTTGCCACAGCACCCACACCCGGTCGCGCCCAAACCCTCCCCGCCCTGCCCTGAGAGCCCTGCCCCCAGCTAAGCTTCCAGTCCCCGCAGGTCCCGCCTGGGTCCCCCCTCCCAGGCATCGCAGGCCTTGCCTTGCCGCCATGCCCGACGAGCTGGTCTTTGTCTGGGTGTGTTGGCGGTTGTCTGGGGAGCCTGCACCTCACGATAATGGACGATTTTACACAGCTGGACAGTGACAAATTAGTCAACAAAGTAATAAAGAAAACAAAACAGTGGTCACGTTCCCGGTTGTAAAAGTCTTGGGGTCCTGGGGACGAAACGTCGACTGTAAAACCATAAATGATCCTGCTAGAAAGAAGGAAGAAAAAAAATCTACTTCCGCTTTTACCGACTGTAAGTAGGACCGTGCGCAGTCCCCGGCAGCGCCCTCGGAGGGTCGGGAGGTCACCGCTCGGTGGGCCAGAGGGCCCGGCGGGGGTGAGAGTGGCCGCTGGCCAAAAGCACAAGGGCGAAGCGGTCGGGCCAAGGCAGGTGGAACAGCCCAGACCTCAGGGACCCCTTAGGTCAGAGCGTTGGTGTTTGTACTCCACTCCGCCTCTAGGTACTTTCCCAGGCAAACAGCTTAAATTCTCTGAGGATTTATTCCTTTATCCAAAAAATAGGCATACTGACATATTTCTGGACTGCCCAAGATTCAATTAGCCAACGAAGGAAGAGAGACTTTGTACCCTGTGAAGAGCTATGCAAATAAGAGTCGTCATCTTTTCCAAGGAGGGGGTAGTTGAGACAACGCTCAAGCCAGTCTAGGACTAGGGCGGGTTGGACCGAGGCATCCATACCTGGGGTTGTCCTGTGTGGCTGTGCAAGCTGTGGACTGCACAAACCCAGGGAGTGCCTTCCACGTCTGCGGTCCCGAGGGATGTGTCTATTTAACACGGCAGTTTTCCGGGGGCTTCCAGAAAACATCTTCCGGGGTGATTTATTCCAGTCCGTACGAAAGTGCCGAACGCGCCCCTCGTGAGGCCGCCTGTCTTTGCGCTGTCTTGTAAGACGAGAGAAACTAATGTACGGCGCTGCTCTCCTCCCCGTGGTTTGGAAAATTGAATCGGGGTTTTGTATCTCGATCGTTCTTTGACTTAAATATATGGTTAGAGGCCAGAAATAAAGGCATTGATCACTTTGAAAATGGGTCCAGCCACTCCACACCGATTTATACCAAAGCCCATAACTGGTCGTAGTGGGCCAAACCCGGGTGGGACATGTCTTACTAGAAACACAGAAGTCCACGGGGCGCCTGGGGGGCTCAGCTGGTGAAGCGTCAGGCTTCAGCTCAGGTCATGATCTCACAGTCTGTGAGTTCGAGCCCCGCGTCGGGCTCTGTGCTGACAGCTCAGAGCCTGGAGCCTGCTTCCGATTCTGTGTCTCCCTCTCCCTCTGCCCCTCCTTCACTCTCACTCTGTCTCTTTGTCTCTCAAAAATAAACACTAAAAATTTAAAACAAAAACAAAACACAGAATTCTAAAAACTTTCGAACTAAGGGTTTAAAATGGAGAAACTTCGCATAAAATCCAGCCTTCCGAGTTTCTCTTTAAAACTTAGAAGATGCGGCCGACAGCTTGCATGAGTCATTCAGAGTAGCCATGGTGTCCGAGTGGCTGGCGCTGGCGTGGCCAGTGCTCGGAACCATCCGGAAGGCGCTGGGTCCGGTCCACGCCTGAAGCCTAGTAGCCTGTCCCCAAGTCCCCGCCCGTCTCCCTGGAGGGCTGAGGTCAGAAACGCCTGCGAAGCACGAAGCACCTTTGCCTTCTCCGTGCTCGCTCCTCGCAGAGCGCCAGGCCCTGTTCGGGGGGCACAGAGGGGGCCCCGCGTGAGTCTTCGTGTAGCTTCTGTCCCCCCAAGAGGACAGAAACTCATCAACAGTAAATACGAAGGGTCAGATGTGCTGAGGGCTAAAAGAGAACCCCAGGGCGAGCGGCCGGAGTGGCGACGGCAGATGTCCCTGCCCCTATCAGGGGCAGCGGGGGGCCCACGCGGGGCACGAAGGGCAGCCAGGGGACTTGCCGGAGGAGAAGCTCTCCAGGCCGAGGTTCTCACGGCGGCCCTACCCCTGTCTGACTAGTGTCCTCGTAAGAAGAGGACTTGGGACCCACGGACAGGAGACGCCCGTGCGAGGACATGACGAGGCGACGGGCATTCAGAAGCCGCGCAGATAGGCCTCAGGGGAAGCCAGCCCTATAGACTCTCGGCCTCCGGAGTGCGAGAAAGGAAACGGTTTAAGCCGCCTGGGCCGCGGTGACCAGCAAGGGCGGCCCTGGGACGCCAGCACCAGTGGCATCAGCCCTCTGGGTGGAGACAGTCCAGACGCTGTCGGCGTTCAGGGGCCGGACGCAAAGTTGGGGGTCAGCACAGAGAAGCTGCTGAAGGCCAGGGGCTGGCTGGGCGAGACAGAGCTCCGGGGGCTCCCGCGTGGAGGCCAGGGGACAGGGGGAAGGCAGATGAGAAGGAGCAGCCCGCGACGGGGCGGGGTGGGGGAGGGTCCGGGAGGCCGAGGGACAGGGGGTCCAAGGAGAAGGAAGCCGTCGGCTGTGGCGGGAGGGAGGACCAGGCTGCACCCGACTGGGTCCGGGGAGCACGGTAGGGACAATTCTAGGGGACCACGGGTGATAAACGCCTGTCAGGAGTCAGCAGAGAGCGAGAGAAGGAGGGGACGCTTCATACGCTTTTGAGGCACGATCCTCAGGCCAGTCCAAGAATAGGGGATTTCCTTCTGTGTCATTTCTAGAAGGAACTCCCAGAGAGGCCAATGACGTTGCTACCGGTTTTCCCAGACTGCACGCGGCCCCGTCTACGCGGGCGGGGTGGGGGTGCATCTCGGTGCAGAGTCTGATCCTTCTGGACAGGACCGTCGTCCCCCCCCTCCCAGCGAGCTGCTCCCCCTTCCCTCTCGGGTGACTCAGAACGCTCCCCCTGCCCCGCCCTTGGCTTCCAGGAAGCTCGAGGCAAATGTATCGTGTCTACCCGTACGGTCAGCACGCCGTCTTACTTCCTTTTGCCTCGGTCCCACTTGTGTGCTTCGGTCACCTTAGTGGGCTTTTAAAAATGTTGGATTTTTAAAATAAGCAGTCGCTAAGTCAGTCCCAGCAAACTCATGACCTGTCCCGTCCTTTGGCGCTTCTGGGCGGACCCCATCGTCGGCTCGAATGTTCTATTTCCTCCTAAAGATTCCAGACTCTGGGTTTTTGTTTTTTGGGTTTTTTTTTTTTTTTAAAGTATGTTTAGTCATCACACTGATGACATTTAGTTCTCAAATTTTCAAACCCAATGAATCTACTCATTTCAATACGAAACTTTACGATTGGATGCCGCACAGCTGCTTAGAAAGGAAGGCACGAATCCGAGTAATGACTGACTGGAGGGGGATCGCTGCCCTTAGGTGGCCTGTGTGAAACCGTCACCCTCGGCGCCTACAGGTCGCTGGCCCCTTGGTCCCTGCAGGGCCGGGGCAGAGTCCCCGCTGGCTAAGGGCAGGAACAGAGCGCTCGCTGCTCAGGAAGCCCGCGCTGTGTGGCCGTCTGCAGAGTACACGTGGGTCCCCCCGGGTGGCGGTGACCAGCAGTCTGTCAAGACGGAGCTGACACGGTTCATCGCTGCCCAGGAAAGGGCCCAGCCTCGGGGCGCCTGGCCGAGCGTCCGACTTCTGCTCAGGCCGCCATCTCCTAGTTGGTGAGTTCGAGCCCCCGCATGGGGCTTTCTGCTGTCAGCACAGAGCCCGCTTTGAATCCTCTGTCCCCCTGTCTCTCCCCCTCGTCCACTCGCTCTCGCTCTCTCAAAACTAAATATAGACGTTTTTAAAAAAAGGACACAGCCTGGATATCAAACACGTGCACCCCCAGCCCTCCTGCCCCTCCTCCTCCCCGAGGAGGGAACTTCCTCTTCCTCCAAACAAAGTCTCTTTCTCCTTTCGTTTGAAATTTTTTTTCAAAGGGTGCTCTCTAGAACCTTCTCCTAAGGGTTTAGACTTTGGGACCTAAGAAGCAGAAAGACCCACTTCTGATCACTTCCCTGAGTCTGCCACTTCCGGGTGCAGAGAGACCAAGTCCACAGCCAGCCCCGTCTGGACCAGGAAAGAAAGAGGGAAGGTGAGGAAAACATATGAATTAATACGTAACCCTGTCCAGCCACACACGGAACCCTTCCCGACACCTCCACACAGGACACGGGGACTGCACGGACTCCTTTGTGACAGTGAGATCAGTAAAAACAAGAGGATTTAAAATTTGTTTCTAACGTTTATTTATTTATTTATTTATTTATTTATTTAGGGAGAAAGACAGAGCATGAGCAGAGAGAGAGAGGGAGACACAGAATCCGAAGCAGGCTCCAGGCTCTGAGCTGTCAGCACAGAGCCCGACATGGGGGTCAAACCCACAGACCGTGAGACCATGACCTGAGCCGAAGTTGGAGCCTTAACCGACTGAGCCACCCAAGTGCCCTAAAACAATAGGATTTTTAAAAGCGCCCTTGTTCTGCTGCGTGGAAGAGCAAGGAGGTGACCCGAGAGCTTGAATGTAAGGGGGCCGTTGCTTTCTGACAGTAAAACGGGGCAAATCGATTTCACAAAGGTCCGAGCACAGGTGGCCAAAGCCACCGCCAGCCAGACCCGACCTTCATCCGACTGACCGTGTGCATACAGCTCACGCGAGCAAACACACAACGGAAGAGAGTCCGTCAGACATGGAAGACAGGAGAAGTGCCGTCATGGAGGCCGTCTGTATGTACCTAAGAGTGTGTGACATCCCCGGTCGTTGTCACGTGTCATTCTAGGTAAGAATCCTCTTAAAAGCTCGGTTAAAACATGCAAACTCAGGGCACCTGGGGGGCTCAGTCGGTTAAGCATCTGACTTCGGCTCAGGTCACGATCTCACGGTTCATGGGTTCGAGCCCCGCGTCGGGCTCTGTGCTGATGGCTCAGAGCCAGGAGCCTGCTTCGGATTCTGTGTCTCCCTCTCTCTCTGCCCCTCCCCCACACACGCTCTGTCTCTCTGTCTCTCCAAATTAAATAAACATTAAAAAAAAATGCAAACTCCTAAGCCTCACCTCCAAGAGTCTTCTTCGGTGACCTCGGGGGAGGGTGATGCCGGTGGCCCAGGACACGCTCTGAACACCCCCTTCGCGGGTCTCTGGGCTTGGGGGATGGGAGGCTCCCCTGAGCAGGACTTCACCTCCTGTCAGAGGAGTGGGGTTTCACCTGGAAGGGCGACGGCCAGCCCCGCTCGGTGACTTCACCCGAGAGCTATCCTCCTGTCCTGGCTGGTGACCGCCTGGGCAGCACAGCCCCGGAGGCTGCTGCTGTCTCGGTGTTTGTCTTTTGTTCATTTAAAGTTGAAAGTCACTGGAAAAGAAAAGGCCACACATTTGCAGCTTGGCTCCTACCCTGACGCTGCGACGGTCACTTTAAATTTCAGGTCACGAAGCGGTATCTTGACAAAGCTCCCAACCGCATCTCCGACCTGCTGTCTCCTAGACGTTCTCGGAGATGTCCTCAGCACGGAGACAAAAAGAGGAAGAATTCGGATTCTGCCCCACGGGTAAGTAGCCGGAGGGGCCGCGTCCACGACTGACAATCAGCCTTGCAGTTCAAGCCAACTGGATTTTCCTTTTTTTTTTTTTAATGCTTATTTATTTCTTTTGAGAGACAGAGAATCCCAAGCAGGATCCGAGCTGTCAGCGCAGAGCCCAACGCTGGGCTTGATCCCATGAACCGTGAGGTCACGACCTGAGCCGAAATCAAGAGTGGGACGCTTAACCGACTGAGCCCCCCCTGACGTCCCCAGACTCTCCTTGTAAATGACACACGTGAGCATTTGGAAGCGCTGAGCGGGGACCCCGCCCGAGAGGGCTCACCCGTGCCGGGCGCCGGGAAGGCATGTGGGGCAGGGGTGCCGGGCAGAGGAGAGCATTTGGAGGAGGCTTAGGGAGGGGATGGGGGACAATCCATCAGGGTGCCTCCCTGTGGAGGCAGGGGTGGGGGTGGGGCTGGCCGGAACAGGGTAAGGGGGAAAGGGAGGCGGGGTGAGAAGCAGACAGAAAACTGAATAACCTGGATGGTTTCTGGTCTTTAAAAAAGCAGTTCCTTAGCTAAGAGATAGTTTTGCTGGAAGTAAAAGCTGGCCACGCACCATGACCCCTTGGCCACCTCTGATCCCAGAGGTTAACTCTTACTTGGGCTGAGTAGATGCTCCCTGGAGAGGGGCTGGCTGACCAGTGCGTCCCGTTCGGGCTGCTTAAAGTCTGACACTGGTTTTAAACCCCGGCACCATCCTTCGTGAAGCGGAATCAGCAACAGTGGCTGAAATTCTCCAAGCCTCAGCTGCCTCCTAACGCGGACACCGTGGCTCCCCGTGGGTTCCTGGGGCCATCACAGGACACGCGGTATAGAAAGGCGAGAGGGTGGTGCTTGCCAGCCTCTGCTAACCCCCAGCCTGTTCTGATGACACTTGGACAGCATCTGACAACCGTCAGGTGTTCTCCAGGCCCCCATCACCGAGAAGACAGAGAGGGAAGGGGAAGGGTCTTTCTCTCTTTACAGAGGAACAGTGATGACAGCTCGACCCAGAGCCACAGGCGGGAGCGAACAGGACGACCCGCCCGAAGAATCAAAACGCCAAGGTCCTGGTCTTGAGAGAGGAGCCCGTGGCCCAACTCTCAGACCCGGGCGTTTTTGTCTGGTTGCTCATACACTTTAACCTCATAATTTCCCCAGGGTGTCGGCGATGTAGACAAGAAGCTTGACCCTTAGTCAAGATGGCTTGACTTCTAGGTGTGAAACGTCTTCCTCCTCCTGACATTGAATGAGGACGTGGTAAAAGGAAAACCACATGCGTTCTTGTTTGCACATACCCTAGACTAATGTCATTACCTGTAGGACTAGAGTAACTAAGCCCCACTTTATCAAGAAGAGTTTGGGAGGATAAATGAATTTCCTGGCCCCGTGTTGGTTCTTGTTCGTTGGCAGCTCACGAAAGGCACCCAAAGCAATAGGGAGAAATACTTGAGATGGAGGGTTCGTGGTCAATATTTTTGGGATATATAATCTGTGATTCCAATTATATTAATCAAGTATCGTAAATATACAAATTTAAAATGTTATTATTTAAATGGAAATATAATCACATTGATGCTGTGGACGAAATACTTGTGTCTCCCCTTCATCCCGGAAAATCGGCATGTTGAGATCCTAACCCCCGATGTGATGGTATTTGGAGGTGGGCTGTTTGGGAGGTGAGTAGGGCTTGAGGGTGGAGTCCCGTGGGAGAAGCTGCCAGAGCTCCCCGGCCACTGGTCCCATGTGAGGACACGGAGAAGACGGCCAGCTGTGACCGGGAAGACAGATCTCATGAGATCTGCAGGCCCTTCGATCTCGGTCTTCCCAGCCTCCAGAGCTGTGACGAGTGTTTGTTGTTTGAGCCACTCAGTCTGTGGTATTTGTGTTGTAGCCGCCTGAACGGACGAAGGCAACAGATCTAATATTTTTTTCAGTTTTAAGAGGGTGAACCATGTCCGGGCACCTTGATGGCACTTCCTGAATGTGACTTAGATTCTGGGCATGACCCTGGGAGTCGGCGGGTAGAGCTTTACCCTTGAGGCACAGAATTTGAGAGTGTCGTTCAGAGCTGCACGGTGGTCAGGAGCTGGGCCAGGAATAAGGAGAGGGGACAGAGCGGGGTCCACGTCCACGGCGCGGCCTCCGGCTAGTCTCCGGGCTGGGCGCCGTGTGGCACCACCGCCACGCAGGGCGAGGTGTGCGAGGTGGGGCGCCGGGCTGGCCCAGCACCCCCGCCCCGGGGTCGGTGCCAGCGGAGTCATGCCCAGGCCTGAGCCTCAGAGACCGTGCCCTGCTCCCGGATGGCTCCGCACGGCGGGGAGGTCGGGCTTTTCACATTTCTAAGTTGACTCCTGGGCCGCGAGGGGAGAGCTGGCCGGGGCGTTAGGAGGGGCCCGGGAACACCTGTCCGACCTGGGCGTTGGGCAGGTGGCTGGGACACAGAATGAAGAGCTAGGGGGACAGGTAGAAACGGGACTCAGACCCTTCCTCAGCCAGGACGAGCAGCCGGAATGCCTGGGGTGAGGGGCCCAGACTGGCCGGCCCCCCACAGCCCCAGGACCGGTTCCACCAGCGGGAATCTGGGTGGTTGGTGTTTACTTGCGGAGTGATTCAGATTCTTTTCTTGCCTTGTCTTCTCCCTACCCACTTGGGGAAACACTTCTCTTCTTCCCACTGGGCAGCGTGCGGTCACCCAGGGTCTGGCCTGGTTTTTCCAGTTGGGCCAGAAATGCCTGCTGAAGCGTGTTAACCCCTTGGGGCTCTGAGCATCTTCCTCTGGGCCCGGAAGAGAGGGTACTTCCTGGCACACGTCTCGGCTGTCCCCTGGAAATTTCAGGCCACGGCCCTCCCTGGATACGTCCATACTCATCGCATGTGCATTCAGGCAAGGGCTGGAGTTTCCAGGAAGCCCGGATTCGGGTTCTAGGCCCCCAGGACTGAGCCCTCGCTGTCAGTGACCGAGCTCCCGCTTTGGTCGGGGTCGACCTCTGTCACTCGGGGACTTGGGACCCGCTGGTCCTACTTCGCTGCCCCAGCCATTCCCAGGACATGATGGAGCTGAAAGGGGTTTAAAAAGAGAGGAAAGTGCAAAACCAGCGTACAGAATCTGACATAAGTTCACGACGCTGACCAGCCGGCCCCGGGAACTGGGGGCAGCGGGGACCGGGTTTTCTTTGGCATCAGCACATCCAAGCTCTTGCCCCAAGTCAGCCGTGCCGAAACAAACAGGCTATTTCTGCAAGCGGCCGGGCATCTCAGGCCGCTGGAGGAGGGGCGAAGCAGATTCACAAGAGGCCCCCTCAGGGCCGCGTCCAGAGTCTGTGGGCACTGCCGCTTCTCTGATGGTGGTGGACCCTCTTTAAGAAGCAAGATACAGGGGCGCCTGCGTGGCTCAGTTGGTTGAGAGTTCAACTCCTGATGTTGGCTCAGGTCGTGACCCCAGGATCGTGGGATCCAGCCCTACGTTGGGCTCTGCACCGATTAAGAGTCTGTCTGTCTTGGGGCGCCTGGTGGCTCAGCCGGTTAAGCATCCGACTTCAGCTCAGGTCATGATCTCACGGTTTATGAGTTCGAGCCCCGCATCGGGCTCTGTGCTGACAGCTCGGAGCCTGGAGCCTGCTTTGGATTCTGTGTCTCCCTCTCTCTCTGCCCCTTCCCTGCTTGTGCATGTACGTGCACTCTCTCTCTCTCTCTCTCTCTCTCTCTCAAAAATAAATAAACATTTAAAACATTTTTAAAAAAGAAAAAAGATTCTCTCTGTCTCTCTGCACCTCTCCTGCTTGCACAAACTCCCGTACTCTCCCCCCCCCTCTCTCTCTCTCCCTCTCTCTCTCTCAACAAAAGAAGTAAGATAAAGAATTACAACTGCAAGGGCAGATCAGAAGCAGATCTCTTAAAATGGGAGAAGAAACCACCATAAATCACAAATGCTAAAAAGCTAACAGCACCTCAATATCACAAATCTAGAAAAATAACGTACGAATTTCATTAGTTCTAGAATGACATTTTAACTGCATTTATGGGGTGTGTACACTTTGCTTACTTCTTACGACCACAATTTAAAAACAGCATTCCTATCAAGGGGAGGGACCAACCCTTCTTCTGCCCCTTGGCACAGTGGCTTCTGGCTCCGTCCGTCTGGAACGCACAAAACACGGGGTGCTGGGCACCCTAAGAGCAACCCAGCCAGCACCGGGGGTGGTTGGGGCGCCCCCGGAAGCCATTTTCACAGCCCACAGTTAAAAACTAATTACCTTCACGTGACGGCAGACAACATAAAAATCACTCATCCCAACCGAAATGTGCCCCCAGCTCGGCTTCCCCCGAGCGCCCGGCCAGGTGTGTCCCAGGCGGCTGCTGCCTCACCACGGGGCTGGAATAAAGGAAAAGCGTGAGCAGAAGGAGGCTGCGGTCTTCACAACTGCGGCGAAAATATTTTGCTTTTGCAATGGTTCGCAAAACGCCGTGACCGCAGGAGACGCTGCCGGGGCTCCGGGCGAGCCCCGCTCTGCGCTCCCCCGAGAGGCTCCGGAGCAGAGCCCGGGCCTCCCTGCAAGGCTGCGAAGCCGGGAGGACAGCCAGAGGGCAGCGGCCGAGCCAGCTCGGACCTGCCGGGAGGGCCTCCGCCCGGCCCCCTCCGAGCCCTTCTGGCGTCTGCTTCTGCGGGGGACAGGAGACAGGACCAAGCACAGACCCCATCCCTCGGGCGCCGTCTGTGATGACAAGCCTCTGTGCCTCGGTTTCCCTGTAGCCTCGTCTGGCTACTTTAGAAGAAAGGTGTCTCGCGGCCTTGCCCTAATTACTAGCGAGGGGAAGCGGCCGGCAGGTGTCTGTGCCCACGGGGCTGTGGCCTGACCAGCCGGAGGGATGACATCGTGGTCAACTGAGCTGGGAAGAAACGCGTCCGTCGGGAGGTGGCTGGCTCAGGCTCGGACAACATACATCCGCAGTGTAGACTCAAGGCCCCGATGGAGACCGCAGAGGAGGGGACTGGACCCTTGAGTTCGGAGCTGGGGAGAGAGGTCCGGGGCGAGGTGGAAGTGTGGGCGGCATTCGTGTTCAGTGGTGGAGACAGCGAATCTGAATTCCGAGGCCGGACGGGGGGTGGGGGTGGGGGTGGCTACGAGGGTCCGGCCGGAGGCTGCAGAAGTGCAGGGACGGAGCTGGGGGCGGGTGGGGAGAACCAGGCGAGGATGGTGTCCCGAGCGGAATCGTGCGCCCGTCTCCCCGGATTCTTATGTCGAAGGCTTGGCCCCCCGAATTTCAGCAGTGACTCTATTTGCAGACAGGGCCTCGAAGGAGGTGAGCAGGGAAAGCGAGGGCCCTGGGGCGGCCCCAGGCCAACCTGACGGTGTCGGAGGAGGAGGAAACGCAGACACAAAGCGACACCAGGGGTGCAGGTGCTCGTACAGAGGGACCGCCATGTGAGGGCACATGGAGAAGGGGCCGCCGACACGCTTGGAGGGAGGCCACGGGAGACCCCAGCCTCGACCTCGGACCTCCAGCCTCCAGCCTGTAAGAGAATAGATTTCCGTTCTCGGAGTCGCCCGGGCTGCAGGACTCTGTGCCGCGGCCTCAGCGGACTCCTACGGGCTCGGGGCTTGGAAACCCGGGAGCAAGTGCCCCTCGCGGGGGCTGTGATCAGTCTCGGGCACGGTGCCCAGGCCGCTGGGGTCGAGTCAGATGATGGCGGGCATTGTCCTTCCCAGTGCGCGTTTTGAATTTTTGTTTGATAATAAATGGGCAGATAAATATTTGAAATAGTTCAAATGTTGCAGAAATATATATATATATATATATATATATTCTGGCACCTTTCGAGGGGCCAGACATGGAACAACAGTGCTCGGCAGCCACAGCCTGGGGCCAGCAGGGGCCCAGGGGTGGGCTTCCTGAGGGCACGGACCTCCACGGGCACTTGGAGGGGTGAGGAACCGGAATCAGACTCTGGGGCTTGAAGCACGGGTGGGAACAAATCCGTACAGACCTCCCTCCCAGGGTGTCCTTCCAAGCCTGGTCCCGGGAGGCGTGCGGACAAGGGAGCTACAGTGGGTACGGGAGAAACCCAGCTGCTGGGCCTGGGTTCCCCAGGGAGGGCAGGACCGGAGCCTTGAATGCCGAGGTTAGACCTGGCTCTGGACAGGGAGCAGAGGGCGAGGGGGAGGGAGCCACAGAGAGCCATGGCCCGGGGGCCGGAGAGCTCTCCTAGGAGGGGCTGGACACCAAAACCCCATTATAAACGCGAATGCTGGGAGGCACGCAGGAAAATCGAGCTTTAGGGTCTGAATTGTCTCTGAGCAAATTCAGTTTGCAGAAGACCTGACGTAGGCTTCATGACAGGTCTGCACGTCTGCTCACAGCCGCCACTGTGGGAGACGCTTGTTTTCCCATTTGGATTTTGTGGGGTCCTGGAGGACATGTTTTGTGTGTAGAAAGCCAGTTTGCAGGTACCTTTAAAAATCTACTGTTTGATTTATCCGTAGCCATAAATACATATATATATATATTTTTTAATTTTATTTAGTGTGTGTGTGAGTGTGTGTGTAAAAGAGAGAGAGAGAGAGGCAGAGAGAGAGAATCCCAAGCATGCTTCATGCTATCAGCTCAGAGCCCGACGCGGGGCTCAATCCCCAAACCTCGGGAGCGTGACCTGAGCCAAACTCAAGGGCTGGATGCTTAACCGACGGAGCCCCGCAGGCGCCCCCAGAGCTGTACACTCTGTTTTAACCTGTTTTTGTTTTCCTTGGGCTTAATGTCCAATTCACTTATTCTAATATAAATCTGGAGAATTTTGAGAATCACTTGTGGGGAGAGAGGAGGCTTCCAAAACTGTGTATTAAATGTCCTTAAACATTACAAATTGCATTTCTTCTTTTAAAATGTTTTTATTTCTGCTTCGAGCATGTTAGTTGTCTAATAAAGAAGACCTTTGGAAGGGTTATTCCATTACAACCACCTAAACGTATGAAGGCGGTGACTTGCAAACTGTCTCAAATGTTTTGGCGCTGTTTTTAAAACTTAGTAAAATTCTGTCTTTCGATTTCATGTTGAAGACACATTACAGGGGCGCCTGGGGGCTCAGTCGGTTAAGCATCTGACTCTTGGTTTTGGCTCAGGTCATGACCTCACGGTTCGTGGGTTCGAGCCCCGAGTCGGACTCTGTGCTGACAGCACTGAGCCTGCTTGGAATTCTCTCTCTCTCTCTCTCTCTCTCTCTCTCTCTCTCTGCCCCTCCCCCACTCGTACAGTCTCTGCGTCTCTCAGAATAAATAAATAAATTTAAAACAAAAAGGAGCCAGGGAGCGCCGTCCGCCCCGGGAAGCTGGACACGACAAAGAAACGGATTCTCCCCTAGAGCCTCCCGAGGGAACGCAGCCCTCGGGCGCCTCAGTGTTAGCTTGGCGAGACCCGTGTCTGACTTCCGATCTGCAGAACTGTAAGATGATAAATTTGTTACATTTAATCCACCAGGTTTTTGGCGCTTTGTTACAAGAGCAATAGAGAAAAAAACGAATATAGAAAGAAGCTGGTGTGGGCAGGGTGCCCGCGCGCATACCTTCTTGGTGGGGGGTTAAGATAGGAAAAAACAGAACACAGGTGACAGTAGCAGTCCCTACAGGAGTCTGCGCCTTGTGCAGGAGAACAGAAATGTTGATTTTCTATGTATATGTAAGAAAATACATAGTATGAAGTGCATGTTAAAGACAGACAGGTGCTGAAAGAATAGAAATTTCAGGAGCGTGGAACCGTCGGGGACCACGTCGGAGAGACCAGGGCAGAGCAGAGAGTGAAGGAGCGGGCCCCCCTTTGCTGGGGACCCATGCGGGCTGCAGGTGGCAGGGTGGAGATGAGGGCAGAGGGTGACAGGGAGCTGGAGTTCCTGTCCCCTCAAAGGGCCTTCCTTCTAGTCGGCCCAAGAATCAGGTTGACAGGAGACAGATTAACAGGGAAAATCAAATGTAACAGTATGGCAGGGGGAATCCACACAGACGCGGCATCCCGAAGACAGTCCGGCAGCAGGAGGCGTGTGATCTTGAACTAAGGAGAAAGGCCGGAGGTCTGGGACCTCCGAGGGAGGGAATGCACCTCACAGGGCTGTAGGAAGAGTGGGCGTTTGGGGTGCCTGCACGGCTCAATCGGTTAAGCGTCCGACTCTTCATTTCAGCTCCGATCATGATCTCTCGGTTCGTGGGATTGAGCCCCGAATCAGGCTCTGCATTGGGCACGGAGCCTGCCTGGGATTCTCTCTCTCTCTCTCTCTCTCTCTCTCTCTCTCTGTCTCTCTGTCTCTCTCTCCTTCTCCTGCTCTCTCTCTCAAAATAAATAAACATTAAAAAAAAAAAGAAGAGCAAATGTTTGGAAATTCGATGTTTGCCCTGCTATACAGATGAATTGATCTCTGCTAATAACCCTTATTCTGGAAAGACCCCCGATTTAGGTAGTTAAGGGAGGGGCAAAGGTTTCTCTTGTGCCCACAGGGTCTCAGTTGCCTTCAGCTCAAAATAATCCATATGCCAACGTGACCTATTCTTGGGGGCCGTGCTGTTTCTACCCCCTTCGCCCCGACCAGAAGAAATACTGCATAGTTCTATTGAACTATTATTATTGAACACAATAATAGCAGGCGTGGTGTGGTGTCCGACAGATGTCTCCGTGTGCCCCTGAGAAATGTTAAACACGACACAGTGCCCCCTGAAAATTTGCTGAGGTTCCCCGGGGTGCCTTGACCCACAGTTTGGGAACCATCGCCTTACAGTCCTGGGTAATCCCTTTTCTTCACCCGCATGTCACTCGAGAGGCGTCCCTGTGGGGGAGGTGACCTCAGGACAACCCGGGGGTGGCTTCCACAGAGGGGCCACTGTCTCCGCGGACCAGCATCAAGGCGGCCCCTGATGGGACGAGGTCGCTCTCTCGGGTCCCTGTCTCCCAGCCGCGCTAGGACTGGGTGGGCGCTGGGCAGAGACACCGGGGGAGTCCAGTCACCGAGGGGAGGGCACGGTTGGGATTTGAAGTCTGGCTGGGCGGGGCTTGACTGGGATTGGTTAGAGTCACAGGATGGGTGGAGAGAGGCTGCGGGGGAGTTTGCTGCGGGGGGGACTGAAGGAATCTCGGGCTGTCTGTGGATACTGTCCATTGAAAGGTTGACGGATCATTCAGGAATGTCCCACACCGAGAGCTCAGGCCATCTGCCTGGGAGCAGACGACAAGAGTAGAAAAGTCACGCCAGCGAACACAGTGAGATGGTGTCCTTTCCTTAGACGGTGTGTGTGTGCAGGTGCGTGTGTACATGTATATTTGTGTGTGCATACATGTGCACACAAGTGTGTGCATGAGTGTCCATGCACGTGTTTGTGTGTCCATGAGACCATGTGCGTGCACGGGTGTGTGCGTGTATGTCCATGTACATGTGTGCGTGTACACAAGACCGTGTTGTGCACGTGTGTGCATGAGTGTCTATGCACGTGTTTGTGTGTCCATGAGACCATGTGCGTGCACGGGTATGTGTATGTGTGTCCATGCACATGTGTACGTGTACACAGGACTGTGTGTGCACGTGTGTGCATGAGTGTCTATGCACGTGTTTGTGTGTCCATGCGACCACGCGTGTTCGTACGTGTGTGTGTGCTTGTGTGTCTCTGTGTACACATGTTTGTGTTTGCATGCGTGTCATGTGTGTGTAGTTTCTGCTCTCAAATCGGTTCGTCTCACTAACAGATGCACTTCCGATAAACAGTTACCGAAGCTACAAGTTACAACCGCGTCCGAGTTGGTACACACACATCCCTGTCGCCAACTGTGTGTGCATCAGCCAGGGTGATGAGTCCAAGTCGAGAGCCGTTTTCCCATGCTCTATGTCCCAGACCACTCAAAAATTACATTCTCTTCTGACGAGCAAAGCAGCTTCACCCCCAAATGAAAAACCAATCCGGACTTAGTAAGGAGAGACTTTGAACAAAGTCTCCAGGGGGCAAAGGGACCCCGGCCACAGGGAGGAGACCGCGGCCACGGTAGGATCACTCTGACCGAGGATTTGGCAGCATCTCAGGAGCCACGTAAAGGGGGTTCTGTTCCTGGAGAGGGGCGGACGAGGCTGGAAGGAGCAGGGTACAGGAAGTGAGGTGGAGGAAAGACGGCGGGTCCCATGGGAAGCCTGAGAACCTGCTCAGTCTCAGGGGCTGCTGCCAGCTCAGGCCAAAGTTCGGAGGCCCGGAAGGGAAGGCCCTTAATTCTAGTTAACAGGCATTTTGTTCCAGTGGAGCAGAGGGGGGGGAGTAGTTGAGCTAATCATTTGTGAGGCAAAGAATGGGGGTCCATGCCGGAACTTGTCACAGGTAAACCAGGGGGCATCCGTGAGTGCTACCAAGTCACGTGAGGAAGGGGGTTCCTTGGAGCAAACCATTTACCGGGGACGCAAAAGGGTAAGGGGATTTCGTAGCGCTCAGGTAAAGTTCAACGCTGTCGGTATTTAACAGACTATAGTCTGGTGACGTCGCAGGTGTGGGGGGGCGGAGGTGCAAGTTCAGGGAGACAAGAATCCACGTAACACCCCTGACTCTCCAAGAAGAGCTGGGTCTTGGCTTTCTAAACGGCCGGCGGCTGGTGTCAAATCGCCGTGTTATGTAGATTCAACTGGATACACTTTAAAGACGATAAAAGTGTGTTTTAAGTGTCAGTATTCACAATGGGCTGCATTCCACACTTCACCGATGAAATGTATGCTAGTGTTTACATATCGGCTTAGAAAGCGTGAGGGGCACGCGATCGTACAGAAATGCGAAGTTGTTCACGGGAAAACTCGAAGGCAGCTGCCCCAGGGTGTGGATGGTGTAGTCTCTGAAATGAATCAGCGAAGATGCCTGATGTTTTTCGTAGGCACCAGATACAATTAGCCTGTTGCTCACTTACTGAACACACAGCATCCAGGGCTGACGCCCAGAGTGCCTCCCGCCTTGCGTGAGGTCTCGGAGCTAACTCGTCTCCCTGAAGACAGGGGACGCTGGCCACCAAAGGCATTTTCATATGAGAAAACCCATGAAGGATTTAATGACAGGTTAAATCGTCAAATCTCGACTTACAATAGAGCATTTATTAATTTCATCACACACATGAAAAGATCAGATATCATGAAAATAAGTTCCAAATTACCGACGGACTGACTTTCCACGCCCTGGTCAGTGAAGACCTACCATCGGAGGGCTGTTGGTGCGCACGCGTGCCGTGTCCCCAAGCCGCGCTGTTTGGCCGCTCGCCAGAGGACGATGGTCTTCGGTTCTGTCCAATTCCTTTGAGCTACGGCCAGTTGACTGGAGGAGGGTGCCGTCCCTAGAAACTGTATCCCAAACGGTTAGTGCTACTCACACAAACGCTTTGTTCCTCGTTCCTTCTGTGGGTGAATTTGCATAACATGGACGCCCTCTTGCTTGTAGTGTAGTCTTTTGAAAAAACAAAGCTTACTTAAAAAATAAGTAAAATGAAAAACAAAAGCTTATTTTTAACACCCTCGTCCTCTGAGCGCAAGGTCATACCTTCTAGAGTAATTCGATCCTCATTCAATATCTTTTCTTCTTTATCTTCTGTTAGTGGTTCAACCAGCTGGCCACTCAAAGCATCCCTGCCCAGCACGGACTGAGGTCACTTCAGGTTACTGTGTGGCCCAGCAGAAAGGAGTCTGCTTTCTATACAGAAGCAGCCGATGGTATGCTTCGCAATACAAACTTTGTTTTGAAAAGCAAGTGCGAGTGCCTTATAACGTGAGAAACTCCATCCGAGCTTCCGGAGAAGAAAACCTAATCTTTTCAGGGGAGGATTTTTGCGGGGGGGACCACATTAGTGAGGGGTACACACAGTGGTTGTGCTCGCTAAAGACCTGGAGGTCCTTGACATCATCAGCGGCTTTTTTTGGCACTATTAATGCTTTTCGCTCGTCAATTACTGTTAGGCTAGCTTGATTATTAACGTAACTGGTTTTGGGCTGTTTGGGTACAGCAAGGCCTTAATAGGATTTTTGATCTGGAACTCTCTAATAACTAAGCCCTGTCCCACTGGTTCATGTGTGTTACCCGCCCCGCTGCCCCAGGCTGGCGGGGAGGGAGGCTTGTGCTTGGGGAGCTTGCCCAGGCAGTGCCACCGGGCTCCCTCTGACCCCACGCCTATTCAAGTGTGCACCAAGTTGTCTCCAGGAAAAGCAAACTAAAAGTATTGGACCATCTGACGTTTTCTAGAGCCTTGTTTCTCATTTCAGGTAGCAGGTAGAGGCTGAAATTCTTTTCCAATGGAGGCATAACTAGATGACGTACGTACGTTTCCGGGGCATCTTCCTTCATCTTTGTTGTTGTCGCCGAGTCCTTTTCTGCCGCCGAGTGAAAATGGGTAGATGTTGGCAGAACTCCGGGTCTTTTGCTGAAATTACCTTCACGGAAATCGAAAGTTTGTGACTTAGCTGGTCTTTAAATCTTATTATTATTTTTTTATTTTGTTTCCAGGAGCCCAGGAGCTGTGTGCACAGTGGAAAGCACAAATACACACACACCTGTGTGTCCGCTCACACGGGCACGTGCACTCTCATGCTCGCTCACACTTGCACATACACGCACACGGCCTCACATGTGTGCTCAAACAAGAAAACGGACACGTGCACGCGCACACACACACACACGGAGTCCTATAATCCTGTTTTTTTGGTAAGCATTTTGTTCCCTAGGTCAAGATTCACACAGAGTGAGTCAGCTTTAAAGTTTCCTGCCAACAGGGAAAGGGAAAGAAGGAGGAAGGAAAGGGCGTGAAGAATCACTACAAGTTTCAGACACTGCAAATACGATCATCTTTTATGGTTATATGGAACGACTGGATGCAGTTTATGGAAATTCTCATTCTCTTCCCATGAAGAAAATTACTTAAGTGACGGCTCTTGAAATAAAAACCGTCTAAAGATCAAGTTTCGCAAAAAGGGAGAGAGGGCGTGGTCTCTGATACTTGATACTCAGCTGGCATCGGGCCCATCGCGAGCAGCCCCCCAAGCCTTTGACAGTGGTCCTCTGGGGTGCTCCCACGGTCAGGCTGCACCGTGGACAGAGCAGGGGAAGAGCCAGCCCCAGAGCTACACCTGAAGCCGGCCGGCCGCCTCCCCACCTGGCACGGCTGTCCTCATGGGACACAAGGTCTCATTCCACCTTCAAAGCAGTGGTCCGTGACAGTCATTCTCTTTCTAGTAAGGAGAGCATTTGATCTTGGTAGTAGTCTTGGATTTGGAGACGTATGAAGACTTCATGAGCCACGACTTTTAAATAGCAACTATCTGGGGCGCCTGGGGGGCTCAGTCGGTTGAGCGGCCAACTTCGGCTCAGGTCATGATCTCACGGTCTGTGAGTTCGAGCCCCGCGTGGGGCTCTGTGCTGATGGCTCGGAGCCTGGAGCCTGCTTCAGATTCTGCATCTGCCTCTCTCTCTCTCTGCCCTTCCCCTGCTCATGCTCTGTCTCTCAAAAATAAATAAACGTTAAAAAATAAATAAATAATAAATAGCAACTATCTTCGGAAGAACTGCAAAATTCTATAGACTACCAAGCAAAGGGAGTTGTCATGGAAATATACCCTCGGACACACCAGGTGATCCTCCGTTGTCTCTAAACTTAGCAGAAATGGTGAATGTCTCCTCGTCATCCATTCCACCCCTGCCCCACCATGTAACGACAGCCCTGTGATTGGAGGATGGATCTCAGAGCTAGAAAACCTAAGCCAATCACAGCAGCTTCCTGGATAGCAATGGATCAGAATACCTCATCTAAGCCGACAACACATGGCCTTTCTCTAGTGGACAGGAATTGACTCAGGAATGGACACGTGAGTGGTTATGCCCAATGAGACACCAAGGGCAGTTGGTTGCCCTCTCCCCAGGGGAGGGGCAGAGAGAGAGGGGGAGAGAGAGAATCCTAAGCAAGTTCCACACTGTCAGCACAGAGCCCGACTTGGGGCTCAATCCCACAAATGGTGAGATCATGACCTGAGCCAAAATCAAGAGTTGGATGCTTGCTTAACCGACAGAGGAAAGTCATGTTGAATTAGCTTTTCTCCTTCTGGCACCCCAAAGCATCCTAAAACACATACACAAAACACTTCAGGTACACAACGATTCCACACACATATATTGGCTACAAATTGAAGGAGCAAACTCGTGGGAGGGGCAAAAGCAACCTGCCTATTAGGGTCCAGGCCTAGACACGGGCAGTGCCGCCGGGATGTCACCTTCCGAGCAGGAAAGAACAGCGATGGCACCCCATGTGTGGCAGCGGCCTGCTGTGGGCTCACTCGGAAACAAAGAGCAGGGCTGTGGCTTTCCTCTTGTGAAAAAAGAAGCTGATTGCTTTCAATAAAGACTGTTCTCCTGGCTTTGGGCGGGGGCGGAGACACGGGTGGAGTTACCGTAAGCCGTCAGCCGTAATAGGAGAGAGTACAGGCGCTGAGCAGAAGAGACAATAGGAGCTTGCCAAAGCGCATCCAGAACACAGGAGAGAAATAAATGCCTTGGAAGCATTTCCAATAAGTACAACAAATGAGAGAATGCCTCTGAGGAAACCCGAACAATAGAGCAATCATCAAAGGGATTTAACTGCCTGTACGCATTCTTCAAATACACAAAGACGGGGGTAACAGTGGAAACAGACAACAGGACTCCACAACACAGATCATGAAGCTAGGGATCAACAAGTGGGTGAGAAAAATGACTGATTGGAGATCCCAGAAATTTAAAAAAAAGATGGAAATATTGAGATAGACACTTGAATGAAACACAATTAAGCCTAAAGTCGACACCGTTAAAGAAAAAATTAGGGAAATAGAAGATTGCACCAAAGAATGAATGCTAATGGGACAGAGAGACAAAAAAAGGAAATATTTGAAAGGGAATGAAAAAAACTTGGAGGATAAGAGGAGACACCGCAACACGCATCTGATGGAAATTCTGGGATTAGAGATGACGGGAAGGGGTGGAGAAAATCTCCAAATAACAGCTGCCAACTTATCAAAATTGAAGAAAGATGTGGTTTTCCAAATAGAAAGATAATGCTAAGGAGCGAGCAGGATATACTAGAACCCCCAGTCAGGTGTGTTGCAGTAAAAATGCAGCAGGGACAGAGAGACGATCTCAAGGGTGCCAGGCAGACAACCTGCACGAAGGAACGATAATTAGACCGACCGCTGACTTTTCACAGTAATGATGGAAGGTGGTGAGTGGATGCTTTCAAAGGGCAGAGGAAAATGACCTCGACCCAGAATTCTGTGTTAATTCTTGCTATTAAGATCGAATGCACCAGACAGACTTCAGATTTCAAGACGGAAGAGTTTAGCACAGACTTTTGATGAAGGATTGACGAAATTAGTGACTCTCAACCTCTCAACCTCGGATGCCCATTAAACTACCTTGGGGGAAATTTTAAAAATCCAGGGCTCGGGCCACAGCTAGAGTCACACGTCAGCTCTTTCATGTCCCCCCAGGTCGTTCCAATATTCAGCCAGGGTTGAAATCACTGTGCTGCCTAAACACTGGAGGAAGAAGAAAAATGAATCCAGGAGACGCTCCCAACACACGCAAATCAAGGAAAACGATTGCAGTTAATATAATGAACAATTATTGCCTGGGCAGTGGGGGAATCCCCCATAATAACTTCGTTGGTTTCGGTGAGGTAATTATTGGACAATCTGATTTCACTGGCTTCATGCTATCCCAAATGAATTGTTGTCACTCCCTTGTTAGGTGACTTGCATTTCTTTGGAGGGGAAAGGTCAGTTCAGTGGTGTGATTCCAAGAAAGAAGGCGGTGGAGGCAGTCTCCCTGTAGTCTTGGTGTGTTCCAGAAACACCTGGGGAATGTTTCAGACCTCACAAGGGGGCGGCCTCAAAGAAAGGGGCTCTCGAGTCTCCTCCAGGGCAGCCAAGGGTGAGACCCGCTGAGGTAGGGATTCTCCGGGTCAAGGACAGGGGAAGCAGCAGGGAAGGCAGACTTGGGCGCTGAGCTGTACTGGAAACTAGAAATAATAGGTTGCTGAGTCCCTTAGAAGGTGCATCAAGTACATTCTTCACAATTATTTTAGACAAAAAAATTCATGCATTCACCAGATTAATGTCTTTCGACACACGGAAATATCTCCAGGATCGTGGCTGGTCTGTAGGGTAGCTGACTTCCGGTTCTCCCGGGCCGACTTCTGCATTTCACGTCTGGGACCTCTGTCAGCTCGCTGTCGGGAGATGCATTCGAAACTCTTATCTCAACTCTGTCCTTGCTTGGGGGACTTTGGACAAATCACATTCGAAACTCTTGTCTCAAGCTATGTTCTTACTTGGGGGACTTTGGACAAATCAGTTCATTGTTTGGTGGGGTTACTTCCTTAACAGTAAAGCGGGGGAGGCTGGCCAATCCCGAGGGTGTGTGTGGTTATGGAATAACCTGATACGTGCTCTCGAGTGAGCACCGGGCGGCGACGGAAGTTAAGGTGATGACCTGGGGCTTCTGTGCAAGCCTAGTGACCTTCGTCCAAATATTTCTTTCTAATTCATTTCAATAGGCATTTACGCAGAGCACCTGCAGACAGCCCCTTCCCGGACATGCAAGTGTCCGGGATGAATAAGACGCCATCCCCGCCAGCCCTGAATCTTGAAATCCGTCCTGAACAACCATTCCCAGAACAGGAGTTCCAAACCGAAGTGCCGAAGGAACCAGACAATACTGTGCGACTCCGGAAGGCGAGGTAATAGAGGGTGTGGTCTGTGTGCACACTCGAACCGAGTCACGCATCAACACAGTCGTCTACACCAGGGCATTTCCGGGCTGATTTAGGTGAGATCTCTTCATTAAAATACAGTAAAAGCTGGCCAACTTTGGAAGGATTCAAGTGTCCTCTTCTTAAAACTCGTGTTCTGCTGCCTAGCTTGCCCGTGTTTCCCACATGTTACTGTGCACAGAAACCGCTTGCGTGCGTGGTGCCAAATACAGGTTCCTGGGTCAACCCTCGGAGGTGCAGAGTCAGCGCGCCTGGGACAGGGCTCAGGAATCTGCATTTTAAGCCAGCGGTCGGTCGCACTCGGAGGAACCCTGCTCGGCTCTCTGCAGGCTTGGGCCCGTCTGCCTGCAATCTCTGTCCTGCAATGGCCAAGCGATGTCTCTCCTGACGCCGATGGCCCTGGAGCGGGGGTCCCTTCTGCAACACCCGGACATCCGCCACTCAGCTGACTAACGACGGCGAGAATACGGAACTGTCCTTCGTGGTTTCTTTCCCGGGACACCCTGCGAGTTACCGACGCTGCGTTGCTGTAGACGAAGTGACGGCTGTCCCCACGCAGGGCCCTCCGGTGCCGGGCCGTGGGCCTTGTTCGGGGAGCCCGCCAGCGTGCCCCCGCGAGAGCTGGATTATCAGTGTGTCTCGGCGAACGCTGGACCAGTTCGACTCCCTCAGTTTACACATGGGGAAGCTGAGGCTTCGAAAGGCGGCCGAGACAGGAGGCGGCCTCCTCTGGTCCCTCCGCCACCTCCGGCCCCGCAACCTCTCCTCCCGGCCTCACCAGATTCTTCCTCGCGGGTGTGCTGGAAAAGCCGGCTTCTCACAGCTTTGAGTTCTTCTCCATCGGCCCAGGACGCCTGTGGTGTGTTGAGTCTCTGAGCCAACAAACCCACTCGCTTTGTCTGAAGCCTGGGTCTGCGGCCCTGTCGAGGTGGGGAGAGGCCCCCGGTGCCCCCCTCCCCCCACCCCTGCTAGTAGAACCGCTCTCCCCGGGGCAGAATCACCCTCCTGCGCAGGGGATTGTCCTGAATGGAATTTGCAGGTCTACAAACCCGTCTCTCACCTCTCAGGAGGGCGACGGGCTTACAGCCCTCTCTCCCTCTCTGCGTCTCCGTGTCTCTGTCTCTCTGTCTCACACGCACACCGTTCCAGATCGGGGGCTTCCGTTGGTCTACTCTGGCCACAATCACGGTTTTGGAGGATAGGAAGGAGTGTCGCCCAGGACAGCTCCAGCCTCTTGTCACTGTCCCCTCGCTGCCCACCAAACAATGCAGACGAGGGGGGACGGGGGACTTGGATTGTGGTGGCCAGAATGAGCCTCTGCTCCCTGGGTTCCTGGGGCCCGTGGCCGAGGGGCACGGACAAGCGACCCCTCCGCCCCAGCAGGACCAGCAGTCCCTGAGCTGGTGACGTGAGCCGCTCGCCACAGCGACGTGTGACTCCCAGCGTTCGGCATTTTAACCCAGATCGAATGTTGGCAGGGTTCTTCTTGAAGTAAGAAAAGAAACCTTAACAAACCAGCAGCCACTCAGTAGAACGAGACAGCCGTGAATGGCAGCCCGCGCTGCACCCCTCCACCACCCCAAAACTCCTCAGGGTTGGGCTTGTCTGTCCCAACACGCGCCGTCTGGGCAGGTCGCCGGCAGTGGGACGTGGCTCCTGCAGGTGGCCGCTGTGTCCACGGCGCCCTCTCCGATTGCTGCGGTCTGCGTGTTTGCGTCCTTCCAAATCCCTGCAGGAAATCCTAGCCCCCAGAGTGATGGATCTAGGAGCGGGGCCTCTGGGAGGCGCTCAGGTGTGGGTGTAGAGCCCTCGTGAGTGGGGTTAGGGTCCTTATTAAGAAAAGACTCCAGGGGCGCCTGGGTGGCTCAGCCGGTTAAGCGTCTGACTCTTGGTTTCCGCTCGGGTCACGATCTCATGATTTATGGGTTCGAGCCCCATGTTGGGCTCTGCATGGATATGTGGAGCCTGCTTGGGATTTTCTCGCTCTCTCTCTGCCCCTCCCTGGCTCGCTTTCTCTGTCTCTTTTGAAATAAAAAAATAAACTAAGGTGGCTGGGTGTCTCAGTCGGTTGAGCGTCCGATTTCGGCTCAGGTCATGATCTCACGGTCTGTGAGTTCAAGCCCCACGTCGGGCTCTGTGCTGACACCTCAGAGCCTAGAGCCTGCTTCCGATTCTGTGTCCTTTCTGTCTGTGCCCCTCCCCTGCTCATGCTCTGTCTGTCTCTCTCTCTCAAAAATAAATAAACATTAAAAAAAATTAATAATAAATAAATAAATAAATAAACTAAAAAAAAAAAAAAAAAAAAAAAGCCCGGACAGTTTCCTGCCACCTTGTACCATGTGAGGCTACAGTGAAGCCACAGCGAGAAGCCACGGCCGTCTGTGAGCCAAGAAGCTGGCCTCAATAGACCCCAGATCTGCCGGCACCTTGACCCTGGACTGGCCCCTCGAGGACCGGGAGGGACAGACACCTGCCGGGGAGGAGCCTGAGCTAAGGCAAGCCCTGTGTCACACCGTCCCTTTCCCGCCCTTGCCAGTCAAACCTCGAGGAACGGGGCCTGCTCCCTGCAGCCTCCCCGACCTCCTGCTCTGCAGTGGGGGGGCCCCTGGAAGTCGGGAAGGTGCTCCCCACCCCAGTCCTCCAGCCACTGTGTGGTCCTCATCCTCCCCAGACCCCGACCTTGCCAGCGCACGTGGCTCCTTGGAACGCTGGCCTCCCTTGCACTGGGACCCTCGCTTGCTCCTCCCCCGATGCCTCTGAAGGTGTAGACCTGGGGGTCCCCAGCTCTGTGCTCCCTGTTTCTTCCCCTGACACTCGGCCGGCGCAACCTCTGCTGGCCCGCGGACCCTCCACACCTCCGTCCTCAGCCCTGTCTCTTGGGCAGCCTTGGACCTGGAAGCTTGCCTTCCTGTCCTTGAAGGGGCCGTCCAGGTGCACCTGCAGCAACGAGGTGACACGGCTGAGCAGAGGCCCCAAGGACAGAGGGCAGAAAAGATGGTTCTTCGCCCTTCGCACAGCCCCAGCCCCGAGGAAGGCAGGAGGAGCCGGCCCTCCCCCGCCCTGCCTCTCCACACCTGTCCTGCCCTCCCATCCCCTTCACGTCCTCTCCCCTACCCCGGCTGGTGGATCCATAGCCCCCAGGCTTCAAGGGACCTGGGGAGGGTGTGGGGACCTCGGCGGGTGGAGCAGAAGCAGCTCTGGAAGGAAGGTGTCCTTTCCAGCAGTTTCCATGGAGCTATCAGTGTGTCCAGGCAGCCGCTGCCAGCGGGACAGAGCAGGCAGGTTGTGCAAAGGTGCGGGCACGCTGCACTTTTGGGGAGCTGGACGGAAAGTAGGAAGGAGCCGCTCTCTGTCATCTGGCTGTCCGTCCACAGGAACCAGAGGGGAGAGGGAGGGGACGGGTCCCAGGGGAGCCTCCGAAACACAGAGTCTGGAAGGTGCCCGTGTGTTCACCAGGGTGGGAAGTGGAAGGGGACACAAGCAGGATGGCCAGCGGCGACGGGGGAGGGGACGGGGTGTCCCACAGCCGTGTCCGGGACACTCACACAACCTCCCCCTGCCTTGTCATTGTCCTGCTCCATTTTCTAAAAAATTTTTAGCGTTTTATTTTCTTTCTTAAGAGACAGAGACAGAGTGCAAGCAGGGGAGGAGCAGAGAGAGGGGGAGACACAGAATCCGAAGCAGGCTCCAGGCTCTGAGCCATCAGCACAGAGCCCGACGTGGGGCTCGAACTCATGAACCGTGAGGTCATGACCTGAGCCAAAGTCGGACGTTCAACCGACTGAGCCCCCCAGGCGCCCCTCATGCTTCATTTTTAAAAATCATTTTATTCAAATCCCAGGACGGTAGCGGTGCGGCGTGGGACAGTTTCGGGTGTACAACACGGGATCCGGCACTACACCCCCCCCAACACCCGGGGCCCCTCACAGCAGGTGCGCTCCGTCACCCTCCGGCCTCATTTCCACGCAGCTTCCAGAAAGAGGCAGACACTCGCTACGCCGCTCTTTGACGTCAGACCTCAAGCCCGGGGATCACGATGTTCCACGAAGGAGAACATTCCCGAACTGGCGTGCCGACCACCCTCCGGCGGGGCTGTGGTCTGGCCGCCCGGGCAGAAGGAGCCCCGGGGTGGCAGCCGGCCCCCGACTCCGCGTCCGGCCTTCCCCGCGGGCGGCCCTGCCGCCCCCACCTCCCCGACGCCGGATCCTTCCTGGGCGACGCTAGACTGATGGCTGCCCCACCGGCCACTTCCTCCTGCCTCTCTCCACCTTTCGGCCCGGCGCTTGTTTCCAGGGCCGGGTGGTGTGACCCGCGCATCACCTGTTCTTGCTCCTCGAGCGCCTGCTGGCTTCCTTGTTGCTACATCTGACCTTTTTATTTTTTCTAGAGCTTTCCCTTCCAAGGGTTTCCGAGGGAGCCGCGGCACAGCAGGAAGCGACCTGGGGAGTCCCCTCTGTTCCACCCCCGTCTGCGTATCCTCACGCGTGACTTAGCGTCTCCATCGGCTCGCGGACGCGCGGCCCGATTGCCCGGCGCTGCCCTCGATCGACACCCGACACGTTCCCACGGAGAACCATCGCCCGTCGCTTGCTTCCTCCTGACCTCCTCCCTCCCCCCAAAACTCCGCGTAGATCCCCTGATAATATTACTCAGATGTTAGTATCGCGGTCTGGGCTGGATTAGTCCGAAAAAAAGGAGTCAAACCGGTTTCGTGCCGTGCGGTGTCTCTCGTAGTCTGTTCAAGCCGCCGTCAGCGCGCGTTCTAAATCCCGCCTCCCCGGGGCCTGGGTGGCGGGGCTCGCCGCTCACCCCTGGGGTCTCCCTCGAGCGACACAAGGCTCCGTGTTGTTTAAATTGCGTGCGTTTGGGGACCCGCCTGCTCGACCCGGGCTTCGGGAAGGACCTTCTTTGGTGACGCGGCGGTGTAGCCAAAGTCATCACCATCATCGCCTGAAGGATCATCGAGGAAAGGCGGATTTTTAGATTCGATGCAGGGAGACAAATGGGGAGGGGGAAAGTGAACGAACTCTGATGTTCGAGCATGTCTTTTTCCAGGTAGACCCCTGTCGACGGCTGGGAACAAGGATGAGAGCCCTGAGGGTCTCGCCCACCCCCCAGTGTGCGGCGCAGCCTCTGTCCTGCGCGCCCTTCCAGCCACGCTCGCTGCTCGCTCGCCTCCGCCTCGGGGACCCCGCCCCTGCTGTTCCTTCTCCCTGGATGCTCTTCTCTCCCTTCGGCCGGCATCCCCCTCAGCTCTGGCCTCAAAGCCCTCCTTCCTCCCCGGCGAAGCTCTCCCCGACCTTTCCAGGTGCCCAGAATTTATGCGCTTAGAGCGCGCGCCCCTCGCGGTGGGCCGGTGGGACTAGGCGGCGTCCGTCTGCGCTGTTCCCTCCCTGCCCCTGCTGCTGTGCGGTGCGCACGGAGGCCGAGGGTGCTGGGCGAAGGACTCGCCTTCGTACGTGTTTTGAAGCCTCTCGCAGCAGACGGACCTGCAAAGGAGGCGCCGTGTTGTGGGCTGAGCTCGAGGCTCAGAGACGGCACGTCTGGGGTCCGAAGGCCACCGGCTGGCGGATGGAAGAGTCCGCTTTCCAAAGCCAGCGTCTCGACCAGTGAGCTGAAGCTTCCCCAACTTTTTCTTAAGATAGACGTGGCTTTGGCCGAGTTACCCGGGCGACCGTGCTCTGGCTGGCTTCCCTCGGGGCTCCCCGACCCCTGGTTTGTAATCCAAACGGCAAAGGGGCAGGGCCGTCCTTCTGGGCTGTTCCCAGGAGAGAAGGACAACCCAGGAGCTGAGTTCCCGTTTCCTAGGTGGGGCTCTTCTGGAGGGAGGGGCTGGGGGAGCGACCCCCAGACCCCCGCCTCTGGGAGCCCTTGTGGAGGGCAGGGGCGATGAGGCCCACTGCCCCGCACAGAGGTAAGCCTGTCCTGTGTCCTGTGACGTGTGGGAGGGGCTTTCATCTGCTTCTCCAGTGACATCCAGTGAGTGAATGAATCCTATCAGCCTTGCCAACGATGGTCTGGGTGCCGCCTTTAAATGGTTTCTGTATCAGATGGGATTTTCTCATGAGGTATAACTTAACACAAATCTTATCAATCTTTTACACCGTAGTGAGAATTAGTATTCACTTGCCCTCTGACATCAGCCATGTAGGACAGAAAAGGGCCTGGGTTATAACAGGCCTGGGGGCCTAAAACACTAGCAGGGAATGAAAGGGCGTGACTACAATCATTGTCCAATTTACAGCCTTTGCTGGATGGGCCCCGTCTCCAGGAGAGACCTGGCATCCAAGAACTGTAAAGAATGGGGCCCGCAGAAGGAGTGAGTCTGGCTTTAAGACGAGCTCACTCCTGCCCACTGCCTCCTCTGCGGCAGGCGATGGTGAGCAGGTGTGATCCTCGCTCAGGAAACACGACATGTGTGTGACAGGGTCCCCGGGACCTCAAGCGGCTCCGTGCATGCCCGACACCAGCCCTGCTCGGGGCCTTGCTCCTTGCTGCCTTGCCCGCTGCAGGTTCTGCACCCTGGAGCCTCTGCCTCCCCCGACAGGCCGGGAGGCTTTGCACAGACCCTGCTGCCGGCCGGTCTTCCTGATTTCACTGTAAATCGCCCTGAGCGAAGCTTCCAGAGCAAACGCTCCGTTTGCGTAGGACGGTTGGTCCCAGTGTGGGAGACGAGCTGTGGCTGCGGCCTCTCTGGGGCCATCAGCCGGCTGTTCACGCTGAGAGAGAGCCAGACGGGCCTGGAGGTCAGGCCTGGAAAGGGAGTGAGAGGGGTGGGGTTGGCGGGCGGGCCCTCGGACCCGGGACGGAGGGACGGAAGTGGGGGGGGGGGCAGGGTTCCTGCGGTGGGAGGGTCAGAGAGCACAGCGCAGGTGCTCAGGGAGGGGCGCAGAGCAGCCCCCAGCCTGGGGACGGCCGCCCGGAGGGGCAGGAGCCTTCGGGAAGGAGGCTCTGTGACCTCACCGGCATTCTCTGGGTGTTTTCAGGGTGCTTCGTGCAAGTCTATTTATGACCCGTAACTGTGAGCGTTTTAATTGTGACTCGGAATTTCCGGTGATTTTACGATGCTTTAAAGTACTGGACTTGGTTCCTACGGCTCCTGTAAAGTAGATGGGGCCACTCTGTCCATTTTATGGAAGGCGCTGTGCAAACAGACTCCTGTTTCCCGGTCTTAGAGCGGCTCACGGCTGAGCGGAGGTGAATTCCAGAACCGCCGGTCCCAGGGCGTTGGCAAAGTCCACAAGATAGATTCCTCTAGGCTGACGCCTTCGGGCCTGTTTCGTCCCCCTCCCCGCGTGCAGGGCCCCCACCCCAGAGAGCACGGGTGAGCACAGCAGCCCAGGGCAGGGGGGACACCCAGGTAAAAGGCGAGCAGGCAGGGCCGCCTGGGTGGCTCAGTCAGTTGAGTGTCTGACTTCGGCTCAGGTCATGATCTCATGGTCTGTGAGTTCGAGCCCCGCGTCGGGCTCTGTGCTGACGGCTCAGAGCCTGGAGCCTGTTTTGGATTCTGTGTCTCCCTCTCTCTCTGCCCTTCCCCTGCTCATGCTCTCTCTCTCTCTCTCTCAAAATAAATAAATGCAAAAAAAAAAAAAAAAAAAAAGGCGGGCAGCGGCGGTGAGGCAGTGGGTGAAAACACCTGCTTGCAGCCTCAGGCGGGAGGCTCCAGGAGGTTCCCAGACCCCAGAGAGGACGCTTCCAGGCTGCTTCCTGACCCCCCGGCTCTCGGGTGCGTGCCCTGAGCCCGGGTGAGTTTCTCTAACACCCCACTCACCTCCTTACGGAGCCCGCGGGGTGTCATCCAACCCCTCTGGTAAAGCAGGCCTGGCGGTCACCGGGACAAGAGAGGTGTCCGGCTCCCTCAAGTCCTAGAGCCCGTCCGTCTGCTCGTAGACACGCTCCCTGCAGACATCGGGTGCGTGCCCGGGAGCCCGGGTGAGCCCCGCGAGCGGGGACAGAGGGCCCTGGTACAGACGGGGCTGCCCAGAGCTAAACGGCAGGCGGTAAAGCCTCAGGTCCTCCGAGGGGGGGAACGAACGGAGGCCCACGCGGACAGCTGGTGTCTCGCACGACGACACACGGATGACAGATACGCCCACCGCGTGGAGGGAGCCAGCCAGCAGGTGCTCCTGGAGCGAGCTTGCTGTGGGCGGAGGGGAAAAGTCTCACGTGACACGTCATCCCTACGGGGGCCCGGGTTCACTCTCGTGTGGGGGCGGGGGAGGCGGCGCAGGGAGCATCCCCAGAAGTGGCACACGCTGAACACGGCGCCCCCGCGTGGTATTTCCGCCCCAAGGGCATCGCCGGACCCCAGTCGTGAGGACGCCCCGGCAACCCCGCAGGGAAGGACGCCGTCCGAAATAACTGGCCAGCGCTCCTCCCGAGCCGAGATCGTGAAAGGCAAAGAGAAAAAGGTCAAGAGAGACCAGAAGAAAGGAGATTAAAAAGGCATGACAGTGACACGCAGCTTGTGACTCTGGACCAGAAAAAGGACATCCGGGAGGCCTTCGGCGGGGTCTGACTGTGTATGCGGGTGAGACCGCGGCTTCAGACTCATTTCCGCCCTGAGTTCGGGGACGCACCGTGGTTGGGGATGGTGTTCTCATCTGGGGAATCTGAGTGAGCGGGGAGTATTCGAGAAGTCTGTGCCCCTTTTTGCAACATTCTTGGACATCTAGAATGATTTCAAAGTGAAAAGTTAAATGGTAACAACATCTGAGAGTAAGCTGAAGGATACATTTTTTTTTTTAATGTTTATTTACTTTTGAGATGGAAAGAGAGCACAAGCGGGGGAGGGACAGAGACAGGGAGGGAGACGCAGAATCCGAAGCAGGCTCCAGGCTCCGAGCTGCCAGCACAGAGCCCGACGCGGGGCTCGGACTCACAGACCGTGAGATCATGACCTGAGCTGAAGTCAAATGCTTAACTGACTGAGCCACCTAGAAGCCCCAGAAAGATACATTTTAAAACGATGTATCCGGGATGCAGCCCAGGAAGACAAAGAGGTGGAAAACACTTGGGAGAAACTGAGGCCAGGAAGATGGGGTAAGAAAATCTAATGATTATCTAACCAGAATTCTACAAGGAGATAACAAGGACAGCTAGAAAGCCGCAACACTCAAAATGATAATGGCTAGGAGCTTTCCAGACCGTTGACAGACATCAACTCATAGCTCAAGGAGGCCGAATGAGTCCAAAGCAAATAAATAAAAAGGAAATCCGTATCTAGACACATCCTAGAAAAACTGCAGAGCACCAAAAGAAAAGAAAAATCATGAACACAGAATCATATTTAAAACTGGGAAGGAACAGGGGCGCCTGGGTGGCTCAGTCGGTTAAGTGTCCGACTTCGGCTCAGGTCATGATCTCATGGTTTGTGGGTTCCAGCCCCGCGTCGGGCTCTGGGCTGACAGCTCGGAGCCTGGAACCTGCTTCAGATTCTGTGTCTCCCTCTCTCTCTGCCCCTCCCCGACTCACGCTCTGTGTCTTTCTCTCAAAAATAAACATTAAAAAAAAAAAGCTATGATAACCAAGGTGAGCGGAATTGGCCTCGGATAGACAAATAGACCAGTTTAGTAATAGAACAGCAGCCAGAGGTAGACCACACTTAGCCGTTTGATTGATTTTTGATGACGGAGCCAGCACATTTCAGTAGAGAGAGGATAGCTGGGAAGCTGAAACAAGAGATGTCCACATTAAATAAACAAGCCTCCGCCCCCCCCCCTTATACCACACACAAAAATTAATTCACAGTGGATTATTGACTCAAGTGTAATAACTCAAACTTCTCTCTTTGAGCAGGCAGATTTTTTAAGCAGGACACAGAAAGCACTGGATGGGAGAGAAAAAAAATTGGTCATTAGATTTCATTTAGGATCTTCCAGTAAAAATCATGAGACAAATGAACAGGCAACACACGGAGTGGGAGAAAATATTCCTTATACCTACGCCTATCAAAGGACTTGTAGCCAGAATATATAAAAAGCTGCTGCAACTTGATAATACTCAGGAAGGTATAGTCTTCGAATTTCAGAAACACTGTTTCCTATAAACTTGTCATGTTTCAATAATAAACAGAGTGTAAGCACGGGTCAGCTGGATTCTCTGTTTAGAGTCTTATGCAGGCTGTGATCAAGGTATCAGCTTGGCTGTGTTCTCATCCGAGGCTTGACTGGAGAAGGATGACTTCCAAGCCCTCTCTGACTGTACGCCCTGTAGCTGTTGGGCTGAGGCCTCGGTTCCTCATCAGTTTTGGCCAGAGGCCACCTTCAGCCCCCAGAGATGCCCCCAGATTCCTGCCACCCAGGGTTACCCAAAGAGATCCCTTGTTTCCTCAAAGCCAGCAAGCGAGTGAAGGCAAGGTTGGGGGGTAGGGAGGAAGGAGAGGGAGAGGGAAGGGAAAACAGAGAGGGAGGAACTCCAAAAGAATGCTGAAGCCTTATGAGATTGTAATCACATACACCTGGACACCGTTGTGGTGTTCAGTCGGTTAGAAGCAAGGCACACGTCTCCCCACGCTCAAGGGGAGGGCATTGCACGGGGCGTGAGCCCCAGGACTGGGAGTGGGGGGTCGCAGGGGCCACTTCAAGAGCCTGACCACCACAAAAGCAAGCGTAGATCCAAGTTTCACTGGACTTTCTGGAAAAGCTGTAACATACTAGTAGAACTGTAACAAATAAACAGAATTGAAAAATCTGAAGGACACAGAAATTCTTCTGTGAATAGAAAAAAATTTTTTTTAATTATCATGAATACCTTTTGCAGAGATTAAAATTATAAAGCAAATACTGCATGATATGAAAGAGAAGCTATCAGAGGAAAAGAAAGCCTGTATGTAAACCATCAATCTAACAGTCCATATAAAATTTCAAAAATTAGATTGTAAATAAAAGCAAAGAAAACTCCCAGAAAGTAGAAGCCCACCATATTTCTAGTTTTTTCTTCCCCATATCTCAAATCAATAAAAGTATAAACAGCATCTACTCAGTATTTAAATGTTATGATGGTAAATTCCAGAAGAAACGAGGTGGGCAGTGGAACGGGTAGGGGTGAGGGACAGAAAACCTGTTCTACGACGACCCTACATCGTGTGTAATCATATTGCTTTGATTTGTGCAATATACATTTGGAAAAATAAGACCATTGTTAGCCCATAGTGGCACCAGCGCTACCACCAGCGAATGAATAACAAATTAAGAGGACTCACCGTCCTCTTATGTTTGGGCAAACAGACACGGTGTAGATTTTGGCCCCCAGCCTTACGGATTCCGACCCCTGGCTTTTGAGGGGATACTTTTGCAGCAGGAGACTCACGTGAATCACGATAACAGAGACTGCCGTATAAACCAGAACGCTAGCTTACAATTTATAATAAAGCACACAGTTGCCCGAGGGACAACTTTTCACTATGGACACTCAGCCTAGGAAACCCAGCTCCAACCAGAAAACCACAGTGGTAGATCTGGACCCCAAACAAAGGGGTTAGTTGAATGAATGGGGTGTAGATGTTTTGATGGGAGAGTCTTGTCTGGGGTATGGGACGAGTCACAGTCCTTGCCCTGGACTGTGCTTTCTGAGCCCAGCCAGTGTCTGTCTCTGTGGCCACCTTTTTTCTCTATTTCCTTTGGCAGTTAAACCCGCCCCACATTCACACACCGAATGAGATTAAGACCTTTTATCATTCAGGTCATTGTTGGGACTCATGGCTGGCTCAGTCGGTAGAGCATGTGACTCGATCTAGGGGTTGTGAGTCGAAGCTCCGCGTTGGGTGTAGAGATTACTTAAGACATTACATCATTCACGTCATTGTTGGGAATCACGGCTGGTTTAGTGCGTAGAGCATGGGAGTTGACCTAGGGGTCATGAGTTCAAGCCCCGTGTTGGATGTAGAGATTACTTAACATTACATCATTCAGGTCATTGTCGAGTCAAGCTTTCTGGAAACTATTCTGTACAATTAAGAAAGTTTTGCATATCTCTGCCCTCATGAGCTCTTTCTGGTTTCAATTTTGCTCTCAGAGGAAAATTTTCTTTTCTTTTCTTTTCTTTTTTTAGTTTCAAGTACTTGAAAAGCTGTTCCTATATTCCCAAAGCCCAAAGTTACCAATAGTGAGTTAGCTAAAATAATCCTACTTTTATTATTCATCTGGTAGTCAAATTAAAGAGTGATAGGTGAAAATAAATTTGTTTAGGTCTGCTTTAAGTTCCTCTGTTTCTATATATTTAAAATAGTCTTTTTGCCCTAGTTATCTGAGAGTAATGATAGAGTATTTTTTAAAGCGCTTCAGCTCCCTATGAAGAAAGCTCATTAAGAACTATGAGCTCGGTTCCCTATAAAATGAAGAGAAAAAATAAATTACCTTAACAGCTGCTATTCCTTCAAGTATTGCTCCATCCATTCTCTCCTTTCCTTGTGAAGTGCTGTATCCCTCATCTTGGGACTCCTTCGTCTTTTATCTTTTTTCTCTGCTTGCCTCCATCTGGATATTTTCTTCTGGCTTATCTTCCATCTTACTTATTCTCCCTTCAGCTGGGTCTAACCTGCTGTAAAACACACTCACTGTGTTATTAACGTGTTACATACTTTCCAGTTCTGGAATTTTTATTTTGTTCCAAACTGTTCTCATTTTTTTTAAGTTTTCAGTTTCCTGCCAAGAATTTTAAACCTTGCCTTTTATAACCTTGAACACGATAAGCATAATCACTGTAGAGACTGGGTTTAATAATTCTTTTATCTAGAGCCCTTGTGTGCCTCTTTCGATGCCTGTTGTATTTACTCATTCTAATTGATGTTGTCTTATCTCCGCTTGTTCCTGGTTATCTCTGATAGGGTGCCAAACATTGTATTTCAGGGAGTGCTTAGATGTAGTTTGAGGGCTGGTAGGATGTCACCTTTCTCCAGAGATGATTTGGTTTTATTTCAGCCAGGTACCTGGAGGTACCATCAGCCTGGGATCACCTTAATACAATGTCAGTGGTTGACAAACTCAGGACCACCTGGATGACTTGAAGTTGAGAGGTGGTCCATGAGTTACTTTTTCTTTCTTCTGACCTCTAGGCTGTGACCCATTGGCTACCAAGTCAATGCTTCAGGGAGTTATGAAGACCCAAACCTGTCAGCCCTGGATTCCTGCTCTTGACTTCCTACCTCCCAAGGTGGCCAAAGTGTTGCTCAGGCTCTGGTCTCCTCTTTCGGAATCAGCAGAAACCCCAGGACGGAGGCAGCACCCAAGGCTGACCATTTCTCTGCAGGCTGCCACCTTCCCCTGGATCTTTATCCAAACCATTTGATCACCTCGTTAGGGCTCCAGTTCCCATAAACACTTTTAGAAGACATTGTACCCTTTTCATTTGGGGCTCTTGGTCCAAACTATCCATTTAGTCCAAACAACCAGAAGTCAATCTCGCTCTGAGCCCTAGCAAATAAACATGACTTAGCATATGCTTTCTTTTCATTAATATATTCCTCCGAGTCTCGGACAAACAGTGCTCTATACTTCAAATGTTTGTATCTCCGTGTCTACAATCCACAGCCGTTCGTTTTAAGAAACCCAAAGAGCAAAGTGTTAATTATGACTCACGCTGCAACAGTGGGTCATTTGTATTCTTTGTGATCCGTTCAAGATTACTCTTCGTGACCGGCACCTCTTCGAACAACAGGAAGTGGGGTTATTTATTTCAAACGAGAAAAACACACAGACGGATGGACTGGCTATGAATAAACAGGTGTGTCTGTCAGAGTGAAATGTGGCCCAAACTTCTACTAGAGCGTTTGTAACACGAACATACCCACTTACACCTCTTCTGTCGGGTGGGGGTCGTCGTAGGATCACAGAGGTGGCACAGTCAGGCTTCGCCGAAGGCAGTGACGCGTGTGGCTCTGGCGATGAGGGACGATCTCACGTCCGCGGCCAGCCTCTCCTGCAGTTATTTATTTTCTCTAGAAACAAGCAAACCAACGAAACAAAAAAGTGGGGAGACGCGTCTTCTCTGTGGCACCAGCAGCTGGGGCCCGTGTTTCCCTGAAATGGAGACCCCACGGCATCAGGGACTCTGTGCCTTGAAGTTCACTGTCATCCTGCCAGGGCTGCCAAGGATAATTTCCATAATTTACAGAATCAATGAGCAAAGGCCGACATTACCAATCGTCCGTTCCAGAAAGTTCCTCCAGGGGCATCCACGGTGGACGTGGGGGCAGTGAGGGCGTTGGGGTTTGCAGGGACCCAGGTCTGGGACGGAAGGCCCGCCGGCTGCTCTGTTTCCTGAGGAGGTGATTTAGGATAACGTGCTAGTAAGGGTGATGGGGCTCAGCACACCCAGCGAACGCCACGGAGAGATCCGGCAGGGGGCCGAGTCCACGGCTCTCAGGCCTGCTTTCCTCACGTCCAGCCCCTGGAAGCCACCCAACAGCAACCTAGGCCCTCGGCAGGTTTGCCCCCATGGGTGCCGGGGTCTCTGGAGTTCCCCGAGAGCAGAGCGGGAGGTATTGGGGGCCGCAGGAAGCCAGAGGACCGCCCGCCTCTGGTTCGGGCAGGTGGATACGGAGACCCGGGGTGTGGGGGGGTGTGGACTGCCTGGCCGGGCCGCGCAGGCGGAAGAGGAGGCAGACGTGCCCTTTGGGGACTGCAGCCTGGAGAGGGGCGGAAAGAGGGGGCCACTGGACAGGTTGGAGGAAAAGGAGGGGAGAAGGGCGTGGCCAGAGCCGGCCCCGGGTGCTCTATCCTTGGGGTGGGAGACTGTGCTTGGCCACGGAGGACTCGGGTTCCTGATAGCTCTTCCCCTGCCCCCCTGCCCCCTGCCCCCTGCCCCCCTGTCCCCCTGCGCACCCAGTTCCCCACCTTCCTGAGTCCTCCGGCCCAGTGACTCCCCCAGGGGCACGCCAGATGGAGCACACCGTCCGCCCGGCAGGGACGCGGCGATGGAGGCGGTGGGTGCAAAGGCACTCTGCGTCCCACGTGAGTCGGGGGCAGGCTCGGCCGGAGGACATGAGGGCCGGGAAAGCGGGACACAGCCGGGCCTTATGGAAGACGGTCTCTCCACACCGTCAGTAAGCGCCACACCCGGGCCTTCTGGAAAGTAATCGTTGCATTCTTCTTCCTGACACTGATTTCAGAGTAAAACCAAACATCGCGTCACTCTCTAAGAGAGCCCATCCGGGGGCGCCTGGGGGGCTCAGTCGCTTGTGTGTCCGACTTCGGCTCAGGTCATGCAGGATCTCACCGTCTGCGAGTTCAAGCCCCGCATCGGGGTTGTCCGAGGGCCAGCGGCCCCGTGTGTACTTTCTGGGCAGGGGAGAGGGCTGCGTGGCGCCCGCCCGTGGCCTGCTCTGCCTGGCACCGTGGGGATGTGCCTGGCTCCCCCAGGGCAAGCCGCAGGGCTCTGCCTCTGTTTATTCCTTGTTTCCTTGTTCCGAGGGCTTGCAGGCTTGCAGAAGATAAAAAGCGGGGCCAGGGCAGGGGGCGAAGATAGCAGCGGAGGGAGGGAGGCAGGGCTGCGGTTGGGCCTCGGGCGTCCACACCCCCCGAGGAGCCGCCTGTCCGCCCCAGAGGAGCCGCGGTTCCAGCACCCGCTCCCTAACGACCGAGTCCGCTGCCGTCCACAGCGTGTGCACAAGGCCCCCGCGGCCCGGTTATCGGATATGTTTTCCCGGCCCTCCCCAGGGCCTTGAATCTTGGGTGTGCTGGACCTCCGGGGAGCAGGCCACATCTGGGTTTTGAACCCAGACACTCACACACGGTGGGGGGACAGGCGCCGGAGCCCGGGAGGACGGAGGCAGGGTGGTGAGGGCTGGAGATGGCGCCCGCCAGGGGACTCACTGGATGGAAGGAGCCTGGCACAGCCCCGGAACATTCTGCCAAGCCGCGGCAGGCCGTCCATGCACCCGTGCTGCAGGGGACCAGGAGCTGAGCCTGGACGGCGGAACCGCCACCCTCCTGCCTTCCAGCGGTCCCCTGCGTCCCTCCAACCCTCGTCCCAAGCTCTGCGTCTGTTTGCTGGAGTCCTGGGTCTTCTGCAGGCCCCAGAGCCTGATCTGGGGCCTCCCTCCCTCCCATCAATGACAGTGGGACGAAAGGTGGCTTCTCGATTTCCTTACGGGTGCAGGGGAGCACCCGTCTCCCCAGGCACAGGCGGAGGCAGGACTGGAGCGGGGGCCCTGGGGGAGGCGGCCACACCATGCGGTTCTCTGCGGGGCAGGCGAGCTGCATGACGAGGGCCGAGGCGCACGGCACTTCCAGGGGGGTCTGGCAGGAAGGCCCACAAGGGTGTAAGGGGGCAGGGACCTCAGGACCAGAGACACGGCTGGGAGAAGCAGGTGACAGCCGTCCTGGGTGGGACTCTGGGGAACGTTCATGGGCGTAAACTGGGCCCCGGGGGGCTGCGTACCCCACTCCCCGCCGGAGATCAGGGCAGCCTTGTTTCCGCCGTGCACGTGAGGATCGTAACTGCTCCGAGGTACCAGTGTGAGCCTGTGGGGCGGTGCCCAGCGCGTTGCCAGGGCTGGGTCAATATTTGCCATTTTTCCTTGCATGTTTTTTTTCTGACAGTAAACACCCCTAGATTCAGGTTTACTCTTCAGGGGAAAAAGTGGGTCAGGGAACTTGGATCCGGAATGACACGGCTCCGAGGGGTATTGGGTTTCCTCACTGACTGCGGCCAGAAAGCCCGTGTCCTGGGGCACCCGGGGGGGGCTCAGTCGGTTAAGCGTCCGACTTCGGCTCAGGTCATGACCTCACAGTTCGTGAGTTCGAGCCCCGCATCAGGCTCGGTGCTGACAGCTCAAAGCCTGGACCCTGCTTTGGATTCTGTGTCTCCCTCTCTCTCTGCCCCTCACCCACTCACTGTGTGTGTGTCTCTCTCTCCCTCTCTCTCTCAAAAATAAACATTAAAACAATTAAATAAAAAAACAAAGCCAGTCCGAACTGAAGATCCCGCTAAGCAGGCTAGAGCAGGTTGGACGGGCCTGAGGGGCACGCGGGGGCCGAGGGCACCCTCAGCCCTTCTGCCCTACCAAGGGCCCTCCGCGCAGTCCAGAGCGAGCTCTCAGGCGCGTGGAACGCTCCAGACCACTCCAACAGACGCACCGGCCGCCAACATCCTCAGTTCTTTTAGGTGAAACTTCTGTTGACCTGCCCCGGAGGTGGGGGGAGCTTCAGCAGGAGGACCCCACGATTTTCGTAAGACCCGGAGGACACGCGGCCTGCTGGGGTGGGCCGGCCCCTCCCCCCACTGGATTTCCTGTTTGTAAAGCATATACCCGCCACGGGGTAGAGATTCTGGCTTCCTCACTTACCCTCCGGGCGGCCGCCCCTGGCCGCCAGCCCAACATCCACCCCACCGGGTTCTAACGAACAGGGCAGCGAAGGCGCCCGGATAAGAGGAGGCAGCTCTCCAGACTCTCTGAAGCTAGAGGTGGCCGCGGGAATCTTCTGGCAAACCTGCTGGGGCTTCTGGGAAACCTTTACTTCACTGGAACAGACACCATCCCCCTTCTCTCATTCTTTCTTCCTCCTTGAACCACGGGAGCAATGCCCGGAGCTCCAGCAGCCACCTTGTGATCACAAAGCAGTGATCTGGAGCATGAAAGCCAACAGTAAAGGTGATAGAGGAGGGGGATGGGAAGAGCAAGGGTCCCTGATGGCGCTGCGGGGCCCCTGTCCCCAAGCGGGGCCGGGATTAGTCAGGGCGCGTGTTATTTGCAGGTGCACGAGAGTTTATAGGGGGGCTTTATAATGTGATCGGAAGAGACCTGGGTTAGTCAGGAGGACAGGCCGGCCATCCCTGTATTGCCGCTGACAAGGACACAGGAGTTACATGGCAAGGACGCTCACAGGGACCCCCCGGATGAGAACCGAAGGCGGAAGTGTTGTGAGGTCCACCTGCCCCCAGGACCCCCCGGGCGTGGCTCCATATGTGGCACAGCCGTGGTTCTGTGGGTTCCGCCAACGAGACGCGTGGCAGAGAGACAAAAATCTGTGCCTCTCCGGCCCTCAGCTTCTCTTTGCTGGATGTTTTTCTTTGTTCTTTATGATAAATTCGAGCTTCTCCTTCATCTAGTCTCCATGCCCGGCCAAGGGGGCGACAAGGCCGGGGACAGGGGCGGAGGGGGGAGCGAGAGATTTCATCGGAAACCCTTTCCCGACTCCGATAAATGGCCACGGACTATCGGGGACGGCGACGGGGAGGCGTTTCCACCTAAAACAGAACTATTTTTATCAGAGAAGGGTTTTGTTTTTCTTCCTGTTTCACAGGAACGCACACGAAGTATGACGAGTGGGTTAGAACTCAGTCACCCGAGCCCAAATATTGACATTCCAGGTGACTTAGTCTCGCTCTCACGCCTGCTGACTCCGTTCAGGTGCCAACAGGTATACGGGAAAAAGTGCCCTGCCCGAGAGGGGGATGGCGTGGGGCTCCGGGCGACCGTCACAGAAGGCCTCTGACCCCACCCGCTGAGGGAGCCCCTCAGAAATCACAGAGTGGTTCTGTCCCCAAGGCCCTTGCTCTGCAAACACTCAGCCTCCGGACAGAGCCATCCGGCTGCATTCCGTGAACTGGCCGGGCAGCGGGACACGGGTCACACGGGGAAGCGCCCCTCTGCCTCCCTCAGGAAGGGCTGCTCGGGGGTCCCCAGAGGGCCGCCCAGGGAAGCCCGAGTCCGGTCATTACTGTAAGACAGAGCTACGGGGCGTAGGGGTGCTGGGTCCCCTGCTCTGCCCCCCACAGTGGGGGAGGGGCGTTCTTACCTACCCTCCTACTCAGCATCAGCGGTTCTTACTTCTATCCCTCCTGTGCACAACCTTGACCGTTCCTAGCACAGTCTGGGGGGTCGAAGATGGAGGAGACAGGCTGGGGCTTGTGCCTCTCCAAACAGCAGAGACCCTGACTTATCCCCTCCCCCAATCCCGAGCAGCCCCACCGGGCTGCTCGAGCCGGAGAAGTCAGGGCCAAGCGGGGGATTTGAATCTCTGGCTTGAGACCTGGCGCTTGTAAACAGTAGGTGCTCAATGCTTGCTTCATTGAGATTGTCCTTCTCGGTTTGGAAAAAAAGGACCTGCTTTTGCCTTAAGAAAAGGACTCTGATTTGCATGTGAAACCCAAACAGAGCTGGCGACACTACGGGTCATCCGGGCATCGTGGTTCAGCCTGAGGATTCCAGGTAACTCACATCGGAGGACGTTGGATGCTCGCAGTGGGCCCGTTTGGGGCAAAGTGCTAAAGAATACACATGCGCACACGCACGCACACGCGCGAGCACACACACGTGCACACTTGCACACACATGCGCGAGCACACACGCACGCGCACAGACACACACACACCCTAGACAGATCACACGCTATCAAGACTAAGATCTCACCCACAGGAAAGACACCCCATTATTTTATGTACCTCTCAGCAAAACTAACAGCCGCCAACTAGGTGCATGCCGACATGTCACCGTCTGAAAGGTCATCGTCCTTCTCAGGGCTGTTACGATGTGGACCGACTCAGCGGAGGAGCTGGTTATCCTGACTCGATGTGTGACCCCATGTTGGAGAGACCGTATTTACACACATGAAATAAAGTTAAAAACCAAGACAATCTGTAAGCACCAGCTACCTGCCCGACGGCACCGGGACTCAGAGAGCAGAAGGGCCAGCCGGGGCTGAGAGACAGGCGGGAAGCTCTGAAAAGAAGATGAAGTTATTTGGGTCCCGAAAGCGTAAGCGCGGAATGAAACGGGAGTCCGGGAAGTCAGGTCATGGGAAAGACCCGGAACTTCGGCGTGGGTGGGGGGGGCAGTGCACGTTGAGGAGGCCAGTCAGACGACTACGGCCCAGGCCACGATGGTGGGAACGGCTGTCGCCTGGACGGGACGCCTAGCAGGCACGGAGCTCCCCACGCACTGCCACGTTCGGGCCCCATCGCGGCCCTGGGAGAGAAACAGGTTTCCCGGGAGCCGCGCCTGAGCTGAGGCTGCGGGCACAGAGGGGTGCTCTCGGCAAGAGCCTGGGTGGGGGGAGGGGAGGGGGGCAGATCGGGGAAGCGGAAGACGGTAAACGAGGCGTGAATTTAGGCCAAGAGTAAAAAACCCAGCTCGTACTTGTCAGCAGAGCGCGGGTGGGCGTGAAGCCCCAGGCGCTGCCGCTCCCTCAGATGCGTGGTGATAGCAGTGCTCCCAGGAGAGGCAGGACAGGGATGGGGTGGGGGGGGAGTGCTGCTAGAAGCAAACCCTCACAGAAGCCAGGGGAAGCACGCAGGTGTGGTGGGTGACAGGGTCGGGGGGCATCTGGGAGCAGCACCAGTGACATCGGCCCCAGCAGACGCTCTTCCCCTCCTGTACAGACGAACCGTCAAAAATACACAAAACGTGATCACGGTCCCTACGGGGACATCGTTAGGAACTAGAAACACGCTCCCTGACTGTGAATAAAGCGCTGCGTGCATTTATCCATCCGATGAACGATTGCTTATTATTTTCACTGGCGAACCCTAAAAATTAAGCTGCGGGTTGTTTTACCCGCAAAAGATGGGTGTGTCTGGAAGAGCAGAGAATCACAGTCCGCGGCAAGCGGCCAGGGCAAAGCCATGGGCAGGTCGGGTACCAGAGGAGACGAGGCTCTTTTATAGCTGAAAGTGGGGTTGAGGTCGATGGAAACACAAAGCCCATTGGAGTAGCCTGGGAGCTGGAAGTGTAGTGGCTTCTCATTGGCTGGGCTCCTGCCCTGCGGGGAAGAAGCGTCCTTCCTCCTGCTGGGATCGCAGAGCAGTAGCTGAGGGCAAAGGCGTCTCTTCCTGCCGGCTTTGCAAGTGAAGATGAGTGGCGTGGGGCCGAGGGCTCCCCCTCCTGGCCCCCTACTGCAGTTTAGTGAGCTTTCTCTTTATGAATTTTCCCACACCCTTTCCACTACACCCAACTACTGGGTAAAGGGTTTGCTTGTGTGGTAAAGAAACTGGAATTAAAACAAGGAAGACAGAATTTTTCAAGTATCTTATGTTCCCTTTGTTCTACATTAAGATGGGTAGATGATAGATAGATAGATAATAGATAGATAATAGATAGATATAGACAGACAGATAATGGGTAAATAGATGGATTGATAGAAGGATGATGGATGGATAAATATTAATGGATGGATAGATGATAATGGATGGATGGATGATGGATGGATGATGGATGGACAGATGGATAGATGGATGATAGACAATGATAGATAGATAACAAACAAATGGATGGATGGATGGATGATGGATGGATGGATGGATGGATGGATAGATGGATGATAGACAACGATAGATAGACAGATAACAAACAAATGGATGGATGGATGATGGATGATGATGATAATAGATATGTAGATAAGTGGATAGATAGATATGGAATGATACTATCATAAGGAAAGTAGAAGACAAAAAAGTTAGTAAATAATATTCACGACTAGTACCATAGAAAACGTGCCATTATCCATAATATTTAAAACCTGGCAAACATCAGAGAAGAGAAAGGACCAACAGTTGAACCCTACCTCACACCGTATACAAAAGGCAACTCAAAGCGAAGCAAAGTCCTAAATGTAAGAGCCAACGTGTAACATTCTGAAAAGAAAACATAGGAGTACATCTGCAGGACCTCAGATTTGGCGATACGAAACCAAAAGCACAGGCAACAACAAAAAAAATGCATAGATACCCTGGACTTCATCAAAATTAAAAAGATTTATGTATCGAAGGACACTACCGAGAGAGTGAAAAGCCAGACCACAGCATGGGGAAGATACTGGCAAATCCTAACTCTGAGAAGTCCTAGCGTCCCGGATGGGTAACTCCCGTCGCTCAACAACAAAAAGTCATACAGCCCAGTTGAAGATGGGCTGGACGCGTGGATGGCTGTTTCTCCAAAGACGATACACAGATGGGCAACAAGCCCTTGAGAGGAAGCCCGATGCCGTCGGCCATCAGGGAGAGGCCAATCGAAACCACAAGAAGACGGCCCTTCACACCCGCCGGATGCCTGCAGTTTTTTTTAAAAGAACGTAATAGAACAGGCGTCGGGGAGCACGTGGAGCAACTGGAGCGCTGCACCTCGCTGTCGGTACAGCGGCGGCTGCTGCGGAAAGCCGTCCGGCGGTCGCTCAGAAGTTAGACCAGCGTTCCCATCTGCCCCAGCAACCCCACTGCTAGCCAAACACCCAAGAGAACTGAAAAGACCTAGTCGAACAAGTCACACAAAAACGTCCACAGCATCACGGCCCAGAGGTGGAAACAACCCAGCGTCCACTGACTGACGAACAGGAAATACGCTGTTGTCTCCCCCGTCTGGTGGAATATTACTCAGCCATTAAAAGGCACGGAGCACGGACAGCTGCTGCGACGCGGGCGAAGCTGGAAAACTGCTAAGGGGTTTCTAGGAGTGAGACCCCCACACGCGGCAGCACTGGAAATCATCACCCTATCAACCTCGGCTGGTCACACAGGTGGGACATTTATATCTTAACTCGAGAAACTTCGTTAATGGGCTCAGGAGGCTTTCCATATGCTTGCTGGAAATCTGAGTGTTCCGAATTTTGTGTCTGATTCTTCCGTACCTTCTCCTGCCTTGGCGGTAAGGACTTTTAAATTCCAGGGTGACCCGTCATCCGTCACACACACGGCCGATAATTTCTGGCAGTTTAGTGTCTTCAATCGCATGCCAAAAAGATTTTGGGTTTTGATGGAAACGACGCCAGCGATGATGGGTTGGGGGCAAGGGGAGGACTCTACCGCCCTGAGTCTCCCGCCCACAACTTCTCAGGGCCCCGGCGCACGTACGTGGCCTGTGGCCTGTGGTCGAGTTTTACTCTCTCCTGCACGTCTTACCCTCTTGACACTCCCGGTAGGCGCTTCACGGTCTGGCCCGCGATGGTGCCGGGTGTCCTTCCCGAGCGTCACACCCTGGAGCGGCTGGCGTGCAGGACGTCGCTCTCACACGGGGCTGCGGCGTGAGTGGGACGTTGGGAACCGTGGCAGTCGCCCAGCAAAACCTGCCTCGAATATTCCCGGAGCCAAACAAAGGACACAGGAAAACAGAGTCCGGCAACAGACTCACAAGACTGATGAGTAAAATCTAATTGGAGAAAATAAAAGCAACGCTAATGAGGGCTTCCCCGCGGCCGCTCGCAGGCCAACAAGGAAGGAGCAGCCGCCGGCCGGGACAACACACAGCCGGGGGGTATAAAAGCCGACAGACGGCCCGAGCATCTCACACACACACACAGACTCACACTCACCCACACCCACACTCACATTCCCGCCTTCCTCCAGCCCCGCCGCCCCACCATGGCCGCGTCCGCCCCGTCCGTCTGCTCCAGCGACCTGAGCTACGGCAGCCGCGTCTGCCTGCCCGGCTCCTCCGACTCCTGCGCCGATGGCTCCTGCTGGGGTGACGACTGTCCCGAGAGCTGCTGCGAGCCCCCGTGCTGCGCCCCGGCCCCCTGCCTGACCCTCGTCTGCACCCCTGCGAGCTGCGGGTGCAACCCCTGCCAGTCGGCCTGCACGGGCTCCTGCTGCACCTCCTCCCCCTGCCAGGGGGCCTGCTGCACCCCTGTGTGCTGCACCCCTGTGTGCTGCACCCCTGTGTGCTGCACCCCTGTCTGCTGTGAGGCCTCCCCCTGCACAGCCTCCTCCTGCTGCCAGCCTTCCTGCTGCACCTCCTCCCCCTGCCAGGGAGACTGCTGCACCCCTGCCTGTTTCGGGTCCAGCCCCTGCCCAGCCTCCTCCTGCTGCCAGCCCAGCCCCTGCTGCAGACCCTCCTCCTCCGTGTCCCTGCTCTGCCGCCCTGTGTGCAGGCCCGCCTGCTGCGCCCCTGCCTCCTCCTGTTGTGCCCCTGCCTCCTGCTGCCGCCCGGCCTCCTGTGTGTCCCTCCTCTGTCGCCCCATGTGCAGGCCCGCCTGCTGCGCCCCTGCCTCCTCCTGCTGCACCCCTGCCTCCTCCTGCTGCACCCCTGCCTCCTCCTGCTGCACCCCTGCCTCCTGCTGCCGCCCGGCCTCCTGCGTGTCCCTGCTCTGCCGCCCCGCGTGCCCCCGCCCCGCCTGCTGCGTGCCCGCCTCGGGCCGGTCCTGCTGCTGACCAGCTGGAGCTCCTGCGCCTGGAGCTGCCGTCTTTGTTCCCGAGCCCGGATGTCCTGCCTCAGGAGCCCTGGAGCCCCTCTGGGGGTGCCGAGATTCCCCCCACACCGTCCCTCAGACATGCCGGGTTCCCTTTCTGCAAAGCACACAGGCCCCTCGACGGCGTGGGCTGCAGCACCCTGGAGCCTCTTCTGCAGGCTTGGTTGCTTGAATTCCGCGTGACAAAAGCCACTGCTACGATCAATAAAATGCCCGTGTCATGAAATAGAGATGGTTTTGTTGTTTCCTCTCCTCTGAGCCCAGAGACCCCCCAAAGTGGGACAGAGCTTGCCCGTCTGGTGGAAGCAAACAAAAAAGACATAGTCTCAAATTCCAAGTTCAAGGCCGCTTCCCTGCCCTACCCCTTGGCTCCACCCTCCTCCCAGGGAGGATCCTGGCCTTCCCTGGGCTGGGCGGCAGGCGGGCGGGGCTGCAGAAGGCTCGCACCCTGAGTGGGCCTTGGGCCCCTGCCCGTGAGGGTTAGAGGCGAGCTGGGGGGCAGCGGGACCCTAACCGGTGGGAACCTGAGGGTCCAGCGCGCCGTGCCGTCTCCTTTGGAGAGAGGCGTCCACACACAGGCGTGCTGGTCTGGGCACGAGGGCCGATGCTCTGAAGTGCCAGCAAATCCCTGTGGGCCCCGAGGGGGTGCAGGGCTCGGTCAGACAGTGCTCCTTCTACTCAAGATTTCGAGGCCTGATTGAGGAGACGGGGAGAAAACGCTGCCGTGTTAACTGATCCTCAGGACGGCGGAAGAGGACGAGCCTGCAGTCTCAGTGGACCACTAGCACTAGAGAGGCAAGTGGGCACCAGTCAGACCCACCAGGTCAGCCTCAGGCTCGCTGCTTGTCCCTCGTGCCAGGGACAGACGGAAGAGGCCGTCAGGAGCAGAAGAGCAGAGGCCGGGCAGACGGGAGGAGGAATGGCCGCTACCTCCTCGCGGAGGCTGGCTCTCCCCCCTACCCCAAGTTAACCCTACGCCAGGGAGGAGAGACAGAGCCCAATCCCTAAGGGGGCTGTAAAGAGAAAGAGGCTGGACTGTAACCTGCCTTGACTCCTAAATCCCTCAGTTTGCCCTAATTTATTAAAAACCTGTGCATATTGCTCATTCGCTCAGATTCTAAGAACAATCCCGCCGTCTGCACAGATAAACGGGCAGAGGTTGGATGCGTCACGGCACAGAGTTAGAGGCGGGAGGAAGGCTCCACCCCACCCAGAACCGAGAGCGCAGTGCAGGGACGCCGACTCACGTGGACACCAGCGCCCGCAACCCACCACGGAGCCAGGATAGTGCCCGGGAGGGAGGGGCAGGGCCCCGCAGGACGCACCTCTGCCCCCGCCCCGTGGCACGAGAACATCCAGGGCTTTCTGATGGCTCCCCAGGGAAGTCGGTCACAGCTGCCGAAGGTGTGGCTGGCCCCCCTGAGGACAAGCCGCTCCAGGCTGGGGCGTCTACACGGTCAGCCAGACTGCTACAGATGGGGCGTCTACACAGTCAGCCAGACTGCTCCCAGATGGGGCGTCTACACAATCGGCCAGACTAGACTGCTCTCAGATGGGGAGTCTACACGGTCAGCCAGACTGCCCCCAGACGGGGCGTCTACACAGTCAGCAGGACTACCCCCAGCTGGAGCGTCTACACAGTCAGCGGGCGACCGCTGCCCGGGAGAGAACGAGTCGGAGGTGACAGTCTTTACTTTGGAAGCGTCTTTGACGCCGCTTGCCGTGCAGCGACAGCTCTAGACGCTCTGAGACCCTCCAGATCTCAGGGGAGCCCGTCCGTGGGCAGCTCCCGACCCCAGACACCCCGTCACCTGTCGTGGACGGTCACCGCCCCCCCAAGTCGTCACCGAGATCACTGGGAGGGCCTCCCCGCTGCCGGGTGGATGGGCCGTGGCCCCGGGGTCCTGGAGGGAGGGTGTGTTCAAGGCGAGGGCCTGACGCGATGACGGGACACCTGTGACGTGTCTACACACATGGCTGGCGGCGGGGTCCGCGTGGGACCAAGGATGAGGAAGAGCCGCCAAGAGCAGGTGCATGAGAGCCCCTCCTGACTTTCACGTCCTCTGTTGCCCCGTGACCTCACGGTAACGGAAGCTTCCGGATATGTGTCTGCTACAGGAAGGAGCCCCCTGGATGGTGTTCCTCCCACACCGTTTCTTGGTTCCCAAACAGCTTCCCCCTGGCACCCTGGGGTGCCTCGGCTTCCTGGCACCGCTGACCGCGCCCTCTGTGCGTCTCCGCCCGTCCCAGGGCGGCCCCAGTGCCCTTGCTGCTGCTGGACCAGGCTCACACACAGGGGCTAAGCCAGCGCTTTCTGGGACAGCTGTCTGGTTTCTGGGCCCGGTTTCCCCGCCTGGAACAGTGCAGGCTCCACGCAGGAGCGCACGGGAGGGCAGGCGTCGAGGCCGGGTGACCGCGAGGCTGGGTCTGCGCCGCGGTCCCTGGGGCGGACCGCTCGCACGGCGGGTGCCGCAGTGGACGATCTGGAGGCTCAGAGGCCGGAGGCCGGAGAGTCTGGGGCGGGTCTCACGGGGCTCACACCGAAGCGTGGCAGGACTGCGTCCTTCCCGAGCGCCAAAGAGACCCTTCCCTGTGCCTCCCAGGCGCTAGCGGCGCCCCCTGCTCTGTGCTCCCTGCTCCGCGCCCCAAGCCCGCAGCGCCGGCTTCCACTTCCCAGGGCTTCCTCTTCCATGGCGGCTCCCCTCTGCCCTTCCCCCAGGTCCCCGGGATGACGGGGCCGCCCGGCTGATCCAGGATGCTTCCCCGTGCGAGACCCTGCATTCACCCCGTCTGGGAAGCCTCCACGCCTGCAGGGCTAAGGTCACCGGTTCCGGGCGTGAGGACGTGGACATCTCCAGGGCCACGGATTTACCCGCAAAGCCCTGTGGCCCGGTGGTTGCAGGAGGAGCTGAACTCTGCCGTGGAGCGGACAGTTTTAATGTTTAGACCGGGGGAGGGGGGGTCTCGCATGTTAATTGAGAAGCAGGGGATTTTCACCTGAAAGGGGTCAGATCACAAAGTTAGAGGTTCACACGGAGCTGAGTAAGAACTGACCTCGCGTTCACGGGACACGAGCAAGCCCTGGGGGCCCATCAGGCTAAGCTGGGCATGCCCACGTGCCCAGGGGCCACCTTTGAGCGGTCAGCCACCCGGGCACGGCCATCTGGTAACCTGTGGCTTCTCTGCAGAAGGAGCCTTCCAGAACCCTGGGGACCTTCCCCTGGAGGAAGCATTTGGGGACAGCTTAAGGAGAGACGGCACACACTCGAGTGGGCTTTGCACACGCTCTGGGATTTATTAGACCTCATGCTGGTGGCTGCAGAGCCTGGGCGCTCACGCCGGCCAGGGTGGGTGCTGCGTGGACGACGCAGGCTCGGGTCAGGGGTCACTGGGGGGGACTCTCTCCGCCTGGGGAGTGGGGACCGGGCGGCTTTGCCGTAAGATGGTCTAGTCAGGTCCAGAGGTCTGCGGTGGACGATGTCTGGTGGGAAGTTGGAGAGCAGCTGCTTCCGACCCTACGGAGGAGGGGTCCTAGGGGGCCACGGGCTCAGCAGCAGCTACGGGTGCTGCAGGGAACGGGCCTGAGGACCAGGGTGGGGCAGGAGGGCCGGCAGCACCCGGAGGACTGGCAGGAGGAGGCCACACACACGATGGGCTTGCAGCTCACGGGCAGGCACACGACTGGCTTGCAGCTCACGGGGACGCAGCATGATGCCTGGCAGGGGCTGGGCACACAGCAGGACGCCTGGCAGGGGCTAGGCACACAGCAGGCCGGCTGGCAGGGGCTGGGCACACAGCAGGACGCCTGGCAGGGGCTGGGCACACAGCAGGCCGCCTGGCAGGGGCTGGGCACACAGCAGGCCGCCTGGCAGGGGCTGGGCACACAGCAGGCCGCCTGGCAGGGGCTGGGCACACAGCAGGACGCCTGGCAGGGGCTGGGCACACAGCAGGCCGCCTGGCAGGGGCTGGGCACACAGCAGGACGCCTGGCAGG